>CM049597.1:2967875-3122876 GCA_026979955.1 Megalurothrips usitatus
TGCTGCCAACCTAACATCCACGCCAGATTTGGAAATATCCTAATTGTTTTGATAAGTTTGACAAGAAATAGTATTTAAATGATGTGAATTGTGTACTTCAGGTCGGAAATAGCGTTTAATATGACTTTTAGTCGGTTTTTGTAGCATATTTATGCATATCGGGAAAAATACGAGATGTGGGAAAAAATTGGAAATTTTGGCAGCCTGCATGGGAGGAACGTGTCTTGACCTGGCAACTCTGGTGGTTGCAATAGCTTGTGGCAGGTTCGGACTGGCCAGGGCGGAAATTTGTAAGTGGCCGCCGGGGCCCCGGGCCGGGCTGCGGTCCTTTCTAACGGATATGCACAGAGTTTAACACTTGTAGGGGGTTGGAGACCAATTGAACACAAGGATAGGGCTGCCACTCGATTAATCTGCTTGAAAAGGTACCCGCCCTTGCCCCTAGCACAATAGTTTGATAAAAGCGTGAGCAGTCTATGGGAAATAAAATGAAACATGGTAGCTACCCAACCGAGTGAAATGTAACAAGTTCTCGAGGGGGTTTTCACTCGCGTATTACTCCGTAGGTTTGGTGCGTATTAACGCGTATTGATGCGTATTAACGCGTATTAACCTGTATTAACGCGTATTTTTTACAACATTTACGGACGGCGCCACCCCCGCCCAGGGTCGGACTGGCTACCTAAGAGCCCCGGCAGCCCGAACAGGCCTCCCCCCCCCCCCCCCCCCCTCCCCAACCCCGTTTAAAAATATCAGGCCCGACCCAAGTCCGGTGTGGGAACAGTCCGAATGCAGTCCGTCGAACTCATTCCACTTTTATACCGAAATGTCGGAAATTCGGCAGGGTCTCGGAAAGCCCGAATTCCTCTAGTCGCTCCGGCTCGGTACTGTTTTCGGACTTGCCCGATGACGCAACCGAAAAGAAAAATGAGCGCGAGCGGACTCGAACCAACATGTCCTCCCTTCTCATTTGACGCATTTGCCCACCGCGCTACCGAGACATCTGTGGTAGACCGTCTCAGGCTGGCTACTGCTTCGGAGCCCACCGAGCCTCGACCTCTTCTGCCCTGTAGAAGGCAAAGTAGTGGACGGATTCTCTGCGGTTTTCGACGTTGTGGCGCATTCGGCGTCCTCTACATAATGTGGTGTAGTGCATTTCAGTGCATACTAGATTTTATTTTCCAAACCTCGCAAGCGCATTAGGAAACCAAAATAAAACAAACGCACAATGACAAAATGTAAACTACTTTTTGTGCATACAAATTTTCATTTTATGAGATGGAGTTTCGTATTATCCTTTAACTTTTATTATTTTCTCAAACGCATATCTTAGATTTAATGTGTACCTGTATTACATCGCAGAGATGGAAAATATTCTAAGTCCACAAAAACGCGTCGCGAAACTCAGAGAGTCCGAAACGAGTCCGAGTGGCCGGACCGAAAACGGTCAACCCGATAGAAGGGCGGGGTATGTTTCGGGCTGTCCGAGCAGACCGGGCTGGTCTCGGAGTGTCCGACTCGGAGTCGGACTACCATCGGAGTGTCCGGAGGGAAGTCGGGCTCTATTCGGGCGGACCGGGTCCGGAGGAGGGCTGCTTGCGGAACAGTCCGAGTGCACATCGGACATATACCGGAACAGTCCAGGACCGATCGGACTGCTTTCGACTCGTTTCGGCCCAGTTTCGGAACAAATATTTTTACACGGGACTCCTTACCTACTCCTTACCAAACAGTGGTCAAATTTCACTCAGTTGGTCGGGTATTTTATTTCTTTAAGGCTGTTCGCGCTTTGATCAAATTATTGTGCTGGGGGCAAGGGTAGCAGTGGCGTAGACTCTGATTTTTTTTTGAGGGGGGGGGGGGAATATGTCGCGCTTTTTGCCTACATCCAGGCGTTTGTTAAGCGGGTTGCCTAGCCCGGTCTCCGGTGACGGGGGGAGTTACGGGGGTGTTACCCCCCCCCCCCCACCCCTCACCCAGAATTGCAGCAGTGAGGTTAGTGTACCTCAAGCAGTTTGTTGTTGAAAGTGGAGAGACACGAAACGGCAATGCCTTGACATCGCTGCATCATGTAAGACAGTGCTGAGACAAACGATATCTCCGCGTAAAATAACAACACTATGATTCCAGATCGGAAACGAAAAGCGATTCCTAGCGTAATTCCTAGTAGAACTCCTTACCGTCCAATACAGGTCTTTTCTTTTCTGTCTGTTCTTCCGTTCCACGATAATCCGAAAAGAGAATTAAATCCCTGTTCCAACATCACATCGTTCACACCAGAGTTTATCAACGTACAGGGAGATGGAATAGCAGCAGACGTTACACTAGTCTCGCTCGCTGCAGACTTCAGGGCGCGCTCGAAGGCTCGAACCATTGGCCAATTCCTTCATCGGACGGACTATAACACCGGACCCCTGCAACAGTCTCGGGTAGGCAACCCAACCGGCAAAGCTGTAGCGGAGCTGCCTTTCGGTAGGCGGGCAGCGCCTGCTGCTTGGGGCTTGCGTGCATTACCGCGTATTAAAGTGCATTATTGCGTATTAACGCGTAATAATACGTTTTAACGCGTATTTGGCGTAATAAGACGTATTAGAACGTATTGCGATTACTCCGTAGGTGGAAATCGAGAGTGAAAACCCCCTCGGGGGGGGGGGGGGGGTAACACCCCCGTAACTCCCCCCGTCACCGGAGACCGGGCTAGGCAACCCGCTTAACAAACGCCTGGATGTAGGCAAAAAGCGCGACATATTCCCCCCCCCCTCAAAAAAAAATCAGAGTCTACGCCACTGCTACCCTTGCCCCCAGCACAATAATTTGATCAAAGCGCGAACAGCCTTAAAGAAATAAAATACCCGACCAACTGAGTGAAATTTGACCACTGTTTGGTAAGGAGTAGGTAAGGAGTTAAGGAGGGGGGGGGGGGGGGGGGGGGGAGGCCTGTTCGGGCTGCCGGGGCTCTTAGGTAGCCAGTCCGACCCTGGGCGGGGGTGGCGCCGTCCGTAAATGTTGTAAAAAATACGCGTTAATACAGGTTAATACGCGTTAATACGCATCAATACGCGTTAATACGCACCAAACCTACGGAGTAATACGCGAGTGAAAACCCCCTCGAGCGGGCATGCAGACTGGCCCTCTACTTGACCAAAATGTAGAGAAGTTAGGGAAGCAGTGCATAAGGAGCAAACTGCAAAGTGCTGATGTAAGTGAATATTTCTACAGTCTATGGTGCTCTAGCTGATTTATTGTGTTCATTGTTCATTGAAACTTCATAGCATGAGGGCTGAGAAAGGTTCCTTTCACTACACACATGAATTTTAAAAGTTGTCCGTGGTTTTCTTTTATTCTTAAAACACAGGGAATCAAGTTGCCTACGTACTTTATGGATGATAACTTGCATTTCTATACCTAAGTAAAAAGTTTCTATTCTTTTGCAGAAAAAACTGAAGAGAGAAGTTGGGAAGGCCAACGAATTTGCCAAGAAAAATATGGAGCCGGAGGCCAAGGATTCTGATTGTGATTAAGTCAGAGTGAGAGTAATTTTAGAATTTTGACAATTAAACAATCATTGACCAGTTTTTTCTGTGATGTTTTTTCACATGCCCACATATTTTTAAGAGTAGTGTGGATCAGGCTAATCATAAATTCAACATTGTTGAGTCTTGTGCTTCGGGCAGTTATTGTTAGTTGAACGATTGTGACTGAGGGCCATCTGATTCGGAACATGATCTTTATCATCTTAAATGTGGATTTGTTTGACCACGACAGGTGTCATCCATTAAGTACGTCCGGATGTCGTCCGCCTTCAGCCTGTGGTAGTAAGCGAGCACCTGCCGAATGTCTGGATAGGCCAGCCCGCGGTGACATAAATGTTCACGGAGGTTGAGAGTGTCGGTACGTGCACAGCACGTAGTCGGACCACCGAACCGACAGAAAACGGCGAGAAAAGTCGAAAATTCACTCGGCAAGATTTTTGTCACCTCGCCTGAATGTGCCGCACTGAGCGAAACGGTCTCGTGATTCGCGTACATCTGCAACTTCAGGGGTAGGTGACATAAATGTTCCCGGAGGTTGACAGTGTCAGTTCTCGCACAGCACGTAGTCGGACCACCGAACCGACAGAAAACAGTGGGAAAAGTCAAAAATTCACTCGGCAAGATTTTTGTCACCTCGCCTGAATGTGCCGCACTGAGCGAAACGGTCTGGTGATTCGCGTACATCTGCAACTTCAGGGGTAGGTGACATAAATGTTCCCGGAGGTTGACAGTGTCAGTTCTCGCACAGCACGTAGTCGGACCACCGAACCGACAGAAAACAGTGGGAAAAGTCGAAAATTCACTCGGCAAGATTTTTGTCACCTCGCCTGAATGTGCCGCACTGAGCGAAACGGTCTCGTGATTCGCGTACATCTGCAACTTTAGGGGTAGGTGACATAAATGTTCCCGGAGGTTGACAGTGTCGGTACTTGCACAGCACGTAGACGGACCACCGAACCCACAGAAAACGGCGCGAAAAGTCGAAAATTTACTCGGCAAGATTTTTGTCACCTCGCCTGAATGTGCCGCACTGAGCGAAACGGTCTGGTGATTCGCGTACATCTGCAACTTCAGGGGTAGGTGACATAAATGTTCCCGGAGGTTGACAGTGTCAGTTCTCGCACAGCACGTAGTGAGACCACCGAACCGACAGAAAACAGTGGGAAAAGTCGAAATTTCGCTCGGCAAAATTTTTGTCACCTCGCCTCAAAGTGCCGCCTTGAGCGGAACGGTCTCGTGATTCGCGTACATCTGCAACTTCAAGGGTAGGTGACATAAATGTTCATGGAGGTTGACAGTGTCAGTTCTCGCACAGCACGTAGTCGGACCACCGAACCGACGAATAATGGCGAGAAAAGTCGAAATTTCACTCGGCAAGATTTTTGTCACTTCGCCTGAATGTGCTGCACTGAGCGAAACGGTCTCGTGATTCGCGTACATCTGCAACTTCAGGGGTAGGTGACATAAATGTTCCCGGAGGTTGACAGTGTCAGTTCTCGCACAGCACGTAGTCGGACCACCGAACCGACGAATAATGGCGAGAAAAGTCGAAATTTCACTCAGCAAGATTTTTGTCACCTCGCCTGAATGTGCCGCACTGAGCGGAACGGTCTCGTGATTCGCGTACATCTGCAACTTCAGGGGTAGGTGACATAAATGTTCCCGGAGGTTGACAGTGTCAGTTCTCGCACAGCACCTAGTCAGACCACCGAACCAACAGAAAAGGGTGCAAAAGGTCAAAATTTTACTCGGCAAGAATTTTGTTACCTCGCCTGAATGTGCCGCACTGAGCGGAACGGTCTCGTAATATGGGTACTTCTGCAACTTCAGGAGTAGGTGACATATATGTTCCCGGAGGTTGACAGTGTCAGTTCTCGCACAGCACCTAGTCAGACCACCGAACCAACAGAAAAGGGTGCAAAAGGTCAAAATTTTACTCGGCAAGAATTTTGTTACCTCGCCTGAATGTGCCGCACTGAGCGGAACGGTCTCGTAATATGGGTACTTCTGCAACTTCAGGAGTAGGTGACATATATGTTCCCGGAGGTTGACAGTGTCAGTTCTCGCACAGCACCTAGTCAGACCACCGAACCAACAGAAAAGGGTGCAAAAGGTCAAAATTTTACTCGGCAAGAATTTTGTTACCTCGCCTGAATGTGCCGCACTGAGCGGAACGGTCTCGTAATATGGGTACTTCTGCAACTTCAGGAGTAGGTGACATATATGTTCCCGGAGGTTGACAGTGTCAGTTCTCGCACAGAACGTAGTCGGACCACCGAACCGACGAATAATAGCGAGAAAAGTCGAAAATTCACTCGGCAAGATTTTTGTCACCTCGCCTGAATGTGCCGCACTGAGCGAAACGGTCTCGTTATTCGCGAACATCTGCAACTTCAGGGGTAGGTGACATAAATGTTCCCGGAGGTTGACAGTGTCAGTTCTCGCACAGCACCTAGTCGGACCAGCGAACCAACAGAAAACGGTGCGAAAAGTCAAAAATTCACTCGGCAAGATTTATGTCACCTCACCTGAATGTGCCGCACTGAGAGCGGCGGTCTCGTAATTGGGGTACTTCTGCAACTTCAGGGGTAGGTGACATAAATGTTCCCGGAGGTTGACAGTGTCGGTACTCAAACTTCTCCTCGAAGGTAGGCAAACCTGCCGGACATCGGTCCGCATCGACGGGGACCTGTGGGAAGCCATGGGTGCCCGGTATAAGCGGTTCTTGTGATTCTGCCCCTAGAAGGTAGGCAGACCCGCCGGACATTGTCTTGCATCGACGGGGACCCTTGGGGGGCCGTGGGGGCCCGGTATGCGCGATATTTGTGATTCTGCCCCTGGAAGGTAGGCAAGCCCGCCGGACATCGGTCGGTTTCGGCGGGGACCCATGGGGGGCCCGGTATGTGCGATATTTGTGATTCCGCCCCTGGAAGGTAGGCAAGCTTACCGGACATCGGTCGGCTTCGACGGGGACCCATGGGGGGCCGTGGGGGCCCGGTATGCGCGATATTTGTGATTCTGCCCCTGGAAGGTAGGCAAACCCGCCGGACATCGGTCGGCATCGAGGGGGACCCATTGGGGGCCGTGGGGGCCCGGTATGTGCGATATTTGTGATTCTGCCCCTGGAAGGTAGGCAACCCCGCCGGACATCGGTCGGCTTCGACGGGGCCCGTGGGGGCCCCGTGTCCGCGAGATATGATAATCCGCGGCCTTCGGGTGCGTGCAGCATGCGCATGGAGCGAACAGGTGGCTTCGTGACTAACGCACTATACCTACAGTCGGTCCGAAAATGCTCACCGTTTTGTGGCCACAACTTTGTGGCCACATTCACACTCGTGAGCTCGTCGCGGTACGGATGGACTATTCCCCTCCGCGCGCGGAGACCGTCTCTCTCTCTCTCTCTCTCTCTCGTTCTCTCTCTCTCTCTCTCTCTGAGGATGAAGATTTCTTTCAAGACATTCGATTTCAATTTCAACCTGCTACTCCAAAGAACCCAGTAATTTTTCCTTCCAACAAGAAAACCCTCTATCAAACAATCCTAGCTCAAGTATTAACCAAGAATCCCATCTTGTCTCAGTCCACGATTCTCCACAAGAAAGTTATCTTCACATCTTTCTATTGCTTTCCCACAGAGAAGAAGGATTCAGACATTTCTTGGAGGCTGGTGCACAATTGTTTAATAACACCAAAGAAATTATATGATTGGAACATAATAGAAAGATCAAGCTGCCCCTGGTGCCCACAAGAAATAGGAGACATTCTTCATATGATGTTCAACTGCAGAACTACCAAGTCACTTTGGAACTCTGCCTCTCAAAAAATCAACAAAATTAACAACACAAATGAAAAACTATCTTTAGAACGAGCCTTGTGTGGATTCCAACCATCATCACCAAGCACCAGAATTTCAAATTTCATCCTAAATCTTGCAACAAGTACTATCTACCAAACCTATTCAAGACCGATCAAAGAAGATTATCCAAATGAACCCAATTACAAGAAAATATTCGAAGCCAGAATTAAATTCCGATTTTGTCTAGAAGAAATCAAGGCAAATATCTACAATACCAGAGAAGAATTCAAACTTTCATGATAAATAATTTCTTAGAATAATTAATTATCTTTCTATATAAATATCTTATTTTATTCTCTCTGTATAAAATTTGCTTTTCTAGTCAATTTTCTTTATTTTCTTTTGATGTAAAATTTAAAATTAAAGTTTATGGCATTTAGGCCAAACATTTTTCACACTTTTTAGCATCACACACAAAATTCATCTCTAGGCAAACATTTCACACTGCACGCATCATCAAAATTATAACAAAATTTACTCATTCCCGGCCCTTTTGTAAATTTTTATCCCCCCAATAAATTATGCTAAAAACTAAAACTCTCTCTCTCTCTCCCCGCGCGTCTGCTGTGAACTTGACCTTGGCAGCCCAGCTGGGCCGCACGCTCTCTCGTTCTCTCGCTCTCTCTCGTTCTCTCTCTCGCGGCGTGATCATGGCGTGCAGTGCCTGCCGGGCGCGCGTGCGCATATGTCTAGCGATACGGCGCAACCACACGTCGTACGTGTCCTGCAGCATCACACCGACAAGCCGGGTGGAATCGAACGTCGACTCTGATCATCCACGTATCACCATGCGTAAGTGACACCGCGCCACAGTCTCAAAAATGCGTTATCGGTTCGCGTGTCTGAAGGTCGTCGCACTGCCTCCTGTTTTTTGCGCTTTTGCGTTAAAACAAGATACGATACGACCGCCTTGTTACGTCGCGTTTCGTCCTCTCCACTCATCGGCTGTTTTTACGTACCGTAATTACAGCTGCTGGGTTGAAAGAACGAATTCCACTAAATTCCTAGCAAGCTCATAGCTAATAGTTTACGCCTTCATTTCAGGTGCCGTGCTCGAGCCCCCCGCCTCCGGTTGGGAGGCCTGGCACGCCGCCCTCCCCTTTCGTCCCAGCTTTGACGAGTACGCCGCGGCATGCGAGGCAGGCCAGCCCGAGGGTAAGTTTCACTCATAGCTGTGCCGTAGGCTTCGCAGAGCGCCTGATGGGTAGGCAATCGTGACCTGTGCAACGCAGGCGTGGTGTGCGGGTTGGCCTACCCCCACCTGTGCAGGCGCTCGACTATATGTGACGTTTCTTGATAGGTGCTGTTCAAGGAGGCCCCGACGACTGTGGAGGCAGCGTGCGCGTGGACGTAGGCGAAAACAAGATAAAACACGTCTTACGCGTGGTGACGTCGCAGTGGTGCGCTCTGATTGGCCAGGCGTCGCAACGCCACCCAGGAGGTGCTGCGCTCTAACGGCGACACTCGGAACTAATGCCACCGCATAAAAGCGAAGCCCGCCGTCCACACGGCATCACTCTTACCGGTGTCGTCAAGTGCAGTACTGCCTTACGCATCGTCCTGTCTGAGTTCTCAGCTGTCTTTCTCAAGACAAAATAATAAAGTGCCACGTAGTCTCGTGGAAACATTTCTGTCTCTTCAAGACATTTTATATTTCAAATGGAGTATCTTGTAATAGATATTTTGAATGAATGGGAAGGCGGCTGTTTTTTATAATGATGAATTTCTATCGGAGGCTTATACTGAGTTTCTCACGGCTCTCTTTGATACTCCCGCGGAAATACTGCAAGACAAGCTTATTCCTGCATTTTTAAAGGTCGGATTTGAAGCTTACCTCCGGGAACAAGGCGGGCATGACAAACAGGCCGCTCTGACGTACCGTATGGCTCTGGCGATGGTCGGCGGAGGTGCTGAGGCCGAGGGTGACTCACCCCCTCACACTTCCCCGCCACGCGTCTTTTCCGGCCGTGGGAGTCTCCGCGACGCTCTGCGTCTCCAGAGGGCGGCCCTTCGCAGACGGCGCCGGTGTCACCCCGGCCTGGTCCGTCAGGGGTCGGCAAGAGGCCGCGAGAGGAGGACGCGGACAGCCCTCAGCCCACGATAGAGTTAATACAGTCTACGGAACGTGAACTCAAGCGGTTCAAAACTAAGTTCCGCGAGGAAGTATTTGTGATTAAAGGGCTCGGAGACGCGGTGCCCACCGGGGACGCTATGGAGGGTCTCTTTGACACCCTGCTGCAAAGGCAGCGGGAGGCCGTCCAAGCCAAGGACGATGATCGAGTGGTTCTCGAAATACAAAATTCAGAGAACACAGAAAATCCTCTGTGGTTCAGCCTGAGACGTACAGACCAAATTAACGGGAAAGTCGTACTCGATAAATTGGCCCGCGTACTCAACTCGAATCAGAGTTTTATGTCTGAAGGACAGCTTAAAGTGAGTTATATCCACATACCCACTCCCCAGGCGGGAGGACGACACGCTGATCGTGTTGTTAATGAGAGTATCGAGCAATGGGTGGAGAGAAAAATTAAATCTAAATCTCTTTACTCCCCAGAGAATGTGAATGACGCGATGTGCCTAACACGAAGTGTGGCCGTTGCCGCTGCGAAAGCATCCGGCATGCATAGACAGGCTTTCTATCGTATGAAACAAACAAACTCCGTCATACAGCGCAAAGAGGCTGAGACATTGTGTGAAATGGCTGGAATTAACCCCACTCAGCTATGTGGTCTAGATGAGGTCCGTAAATTACAAGACAAAATGACGGAGTATAGGTTATGTGTCTTTACGGACAAAAAAGGACAGGAGTGTGTTTTTCAAGGGGAATATAGAGCAGGACGTAAAAATATTGATCTTCTGCTTCACAGAGAACATTTTTACGCTCTATTGTATCCCTGCCAGGCATTTGAGACTCACTTTAGTTGTGAGATATGTATTAAATTCTATAATAACAAAGGAGATCATCGCTCTGAAGGCACGTGTTGGCGCTGCTTGGGCCCTCAGCCACACGATGACGCTGCAGTACCACTGACACGGTGTCCCCAGTGTTTCCATCAGTTTTCCAGGGCTGACTGCTTTGAAGCACACAGAACTGTTCTTTTGCCTCATAGTAAATTCACAAAGTGTGAAAGTTATAAGTTTTGCCCAAGATGCGAGCAAAGTTACTCTGTACTCAGAGGTAAAAAGCACGAATGCGGATTTGTGTACTGTAAGTATTGTAAGTCTAACGTGATGGAAAATCACTTGTGCTATATGCAGCCGTGGGAGGAAAGAGAAAAGAAACCTAAATGGAATTATCTTACGGTGTATTACGACATTGAGACTACTCAGTGTGACCCTGTAGAGGGCAAGGTAGATACTTTTGAACATAAACCTAACCTCTTAGTGTGTCAGACAGTGTGTGACACGTGTTCTGATATTCCTCAGAACGATTATTTCTGCACAGTGTGCAAAAACAGACAGCACATATTTCATAACTTGGACGACCCTAACCTCAGTGTTATGGCTCAGTTCCTTGACTATTTGCGGTCTTTTCCTGCTAAGACAGAAATTTTGCTTTTGGCACATAATGCCAAGTCTTTTGACGGTATTTTTGTGCTTCAAGAAGTCTTAGCTCGTAAATTAAAACCAGAGCTTGTATTACAAGGGGCTAAAATTATTTGTATGAAAGTGGGAAACTGGAAGTTTATCGACTCCCTTATGTTCCTCACTATGCCCCTTAGTGCATTACCCAAGTCTTTTGGCTTGACAGAGCTAAAGAAAGGCTATTGGCCTTTCTTGGCTAACAAGCCAGAGAATTCTACTTATGAAGGGCCCCTTATGGACAGAGACTTGTATTCCCTTCAGGCATGAGAGCTAAGGCTGCGGCCGCATTCCACTCTTGGTACGACGATCTTGTCACCAGGAACTATGTGTTTAATTTTAGACGAGAGCTCATAGAGTACTGCATCTCAGATGTCACTATTTTAAGAATGGCATGTCATGCGTTCCCCAAACTTTTTGCTGAGTATACGGGTTCTGACCCGATGTTTAATTGCATCACACTTAGCTCAGCTTGCATGGCGGCTTTCCGCCGTAACTTCCTACCTCAGGATAAAATTGCCATCGTCCCTCCCGGGGGTTATCATGGGAGAGGGAAACAAAGCCATATTGCCTTGAAATGGCTGGACTACGAGTCCCACAAGTTAGGGCAAAAAATAAGTACGATATACACAGACCGTGAGGTCTCTGTTCTGGGCCGTCGTGTAGATGGCTACGTGGAGATACGTCAGCCAGATGGGAGTGTGGAGAAACGCATCTACCAGTTTCACGGTGATTATTGGCACCAGTGCCCCACACATTTCCCCCCTAATGCCGAGTCAGGCGAAAATCGTTATTAGAATACTGTGCGTCTCACGTCTATTTTCCGGAAAGCCGGATACACAGTGATAGAAAAATGGGAATGTGAGTTTCAGAAAGACCTTGAGAGTGAACCCTATACAAAGGCCTTCTTCGAGGCACACGCTACTACACGCGTCCCACCCCTTGTCCTTCGGGACGGTCTGACAGGCGGGCGCACCAGTGCTTTGCCAAGCGAGGATCAGCCACAGGAGTGGTTGCTGCGAGCTGGCGTTGGCCGATGTGTGAAGCCTATCCCTGCTTCGGCGCTCGGCCGCTTCAGCGCTAGTGTCCCGCGCGCATTTTGAACTGTGAGGCACACAGCGTGCATAAATGTGACGGGATGTGACGAATTTTACGCTCTGACTCGGAACTGGCCATGCGCTTACATAAATTAGAGCTCTATCCCCAAAATTTATTGTCTTTCCCTCAGGTTTAAAGCCCCGGAGCAAAATATATTTAACTACGTACTAAAAACATCGAATCAATTTCATTTCGGTCTCTAGAGTGCTACTCATAGATGGGAAATGATCTAGGTATTTCAAACGTATCATTCGTAGTTCGCTTTTGGCATGGCAGAACTTATGCATGGCTAAATAATAAATAAATCAACGCAGTGTGCACTTTTGGAGGTTATGCCGAAGTACTTCTTTTCGGCTCCTAAAACTCTCGCACTCAATATCTACTTGGTTTAATAATTGAAGCTGCGCCTTTGAAGTGTGGCGGAGGTCTAGAAATGTTCCAGTCAAACCTACGCAAATCACAAAACCCATAATCGGTAATAATTTGAGCTGCGTGAACCACTTTGTCCTGCTCCTCCATATTTACGCGGCGCGAGCAGCCGAAACAGCGCCAACAGCGCCGCGAGTGGCGAGACCATGAAGTAGGGATAGGCTTCACACATCGGCCAATTTTGTAAGTCCCAGTTTTCGGTACTTTCTGATGGTTCATAATTTTATAGTCGGCTAATATTCGTATACTAGACCTACACCAATTTATTCTGAATCCATCACACCCGCCCTTTTTACCACCCGTTCATCAGGAGCGGAGTGAGAGCTGAAAAGAAAAGACCCTGCAAAATCAGTTACCACTCCTGTGGCTGATCCTCTCTAGGCTTTGCGCTGGGCGTACAAGGCCAATCTAGCCATGGGAGAAAAAATTAAAATGGCAGATGTGGTATCAGAATACCCTAATGCTAACTTGGGGGGGGCGTACCCTTATGGACACCCGACCATCTATGTTGAGGGTGACCCTCAAATGCCACTCGCCGATCAGTGGAACGGCATGGTGAAGTGTACGGTCATTCCTTCACGTGATCTCTTTATTCCCGTTCTTCCTTATAAATGTAATGGGAAACTTATGTTCCCGCTCTGCCGTACATGTGTAGAGTCGGAAAGTACGTGTCTTGACGAGGAAGACGGAGAGCAGTGGTGTCGTCTTGACGATGGCGAGCGCCAACTGTGTGACACGTGGTGTGCTCCTGAACTTCTCCTTGCCATAGCCAAGGGCTACAAAATCAGTCAAGTGCATGAAGTGTTCCAGTACCCTGGCACTATGAAGTACAACCCCGAAAGTGGTGAAGATGGGTTACTATCTGCTTATGTCAGATGCTTCCTAGCACTCAAAATTCAAGCTAGTGGGTGGCCTTCTGACTGTGACACGGATGGAAAAAAGCAAAAATTTGTGGAAGACACTAAGAAATTTGATGGCATTACTATAGATCCTGAGAAAATGGAGTACAACCCTGGGATCCGTACACTCTCTAAGGCTATGGCAAACTCGTTTTGGGGCAAGCTGGGAGAAAAACCACTCCGTTCCAAGTCTCAGTTTGTTTATGATTATGGCAAGTTAATGAGTATTATCACAGACCCAACAAAAGAAGTGAGTGGATTTATACCTTTAGGTGAAGACTGTCTGCAAGTCACTTATAAACCCGTAGAGGACAGTGATGAATCACTACCTACTTCTTCTCTCATACTAGCCGCTTTTACGACTTGTTTTGGGCGCCTTCAGCTCTACAAGTACCTTGACATCGTCAAGAAAAGGGCCTTGTACCACGACACTGACAGTGTGGCTTACATCAGTCGTCCTGGCGAGCCAGACTTGCCTCTGGGCACCCACCTCGGTGATCTCACTGATCAGATCGAGGAGGAGTATGGGCCTGGCTCTTATATAACAGAGTTCTGTGCGGGCGGGCCTAAAAATTATGCCTATAAAGTGGCCGTAGGCGGTGACGTAGAAAACGTGAAAGTGTGTATTAAAGTCCGTGGAATTAGTATTAACAAGTCATGTGATGACATCGTGACTTTTGAGAATTTAAAGGCCATGGTCATGGGCGAGAGAGAAAAAGTGAATGTGGCTATTCCTCGCCACATTGCTAGGACTACACAGTGGTCAGTTGTGACCCAGCCAACGTCTAAAAATTGGCAGGCTAAAAATACTAAACGCCGTCGTGTAGACGTAGAGAACACGGTAGCTCACGGCTACAATGAGTGGTATCAGGACGATTTGGCTGACCAGGAACTCTTAGAGACTCTGAATGCTCTCTTGGAGTAATTATTTAAAACATTATACTATTTAAAAAACAACAAAAAACTAATATAATATTTAAAAAGAATTAAAAATGGTTGGTTTTGTATAGGCCTACGGGGGAAGGATTTCTTTAAAAAATCCTAACGACTGCAAACAGCGTGCCTCATGGGCGCAGTCGGAAACGCTGGTATAAATACAAGCTGTCTAGCAGACTGGTCGATAGTCTCGTTCAAGCTTCGTAGCAAGATGGATCTCAGATTCCAGCATCCGTGTACGGCTCTCATTATTAGAGGTACAGGAGCCGGAAAGACCTATTTTATGAAACGTGTGATTGAGCACCGAAAGGATGTGTTTAATACGGCCTTCGACCGTATTATCGTGTATTATTCAGAGTGGCAGCCTCTGTATGAGGAGTTGTCTTCGAAGCACGAGGTCGATTTCAGACAAGAGCTTCCTTTGCTCGACGACCACCCACACGGCCAGGGTCCTAAGTTGATTATAATCGATGATTTTATGGATGAAATTAAGCAGCACAGTAAAGAAATCTTGAAATTCTTCATCAAGGGCTCACACCATCGGAATCTCTCTATATTCTTCCTGAGTCAGTGTTTGTTTCCTGAGGGGTTAAGACAGATCAGTCTTAACACACACTATATTGTGCTTTTTAAATCAAGCCGTGACTTAAGTCAGATACGAACTTTCTGCTTGCAAGTGGATCCTCAGCACTGGCGTGCTCTCCTTGAGGCTTACGAGGACGCTACCCAGGTCGGGCATAGCTACATTCTGTTTGATTTTAAGCCTCAACAGCTAGACCATCTGCGTATACGCACGCACATCTTTCCTGACGAAACTGGGGTGGTCTACATCCCCAAGGGAAAGTATAAAAGGGGAGTGCACGAGCACTAAATAAGCCATTCGTTGACGATGTCTCAGAACGTGAAGACGCACAAGGCTCTGCTGCAAGCTCTTCAGACAGCTAAGCCGCCCTGCGTAAAGCGATTCTTGAGAAAGCTGACAAGGCACTAATTTTTGCCATTTGTGAGATTTGTGAGAATCTCCTCATCGGAAATATAAAGCTCTCTGACGAGCAGAGAAATAAGCTACGGAAACATCGCCACCAGATACGTGCACTTGCACAGAGAGGAGGTGGTATAAAAGTACAGGATAAGAGAGAGACAGTCCTTCAGAAGGGCGGTGCTTTTCTCCCCCTACTGCTCGCTGTTGTCAGCTCCGTGCTGCCTTCGCTACTATCATGAATCATGTGAAAAAAAATGATTCTCGTGCCACACGATAGTGTGGCACGAATGCACGATGCGCCCACTTCCAGTCCGCAGATCCAGATGAGTTCTCTGGACACGGAAATGAGTCACATTTTAAACAAGCAGTATGCGGACGACTCTGAAAAATGGAAGAGGTACAATGAGGCCCTTCAGCGTTATCTCCACTTCTCTAACGAGTCTCGGAAACCGATCTCGATACAGTTAGAGTCGGTCGATGGGAAAACAGAGGAAGAAAGCGAATCGCCCATGCGTGCTCAGCTCGGTTCCGTGGCGCCGAAGACATATAAAGAGCAGGCACTGAGGATTTACGATTATCTGTCTCAGACCGGCTCAAGAGTCACATGGGACCCGACAGGGACCGTGGCGGTCGATGGTGCAAAGCAAGCCCACACATTTTATCGATCTGATCAGTGATCTTACACGATTTCGAAAAAATATAGAACCTATCGGTGTAGGAAAATTCATACTGGCTCTGGCTCACATGAACATTCCTCTGGATTTAATAGGCAACGAAAAAAGGAGACACGCCGTTCATCAGGCGAAACAGTCAGGAGGTGGTCATGGTGTCGACACGACAGTCAAAGCGCGTCAGTGACCCTCGCTCAATAAACCTTTCCAGAGAGTCAAAAGGGCTCCAAAAAACAACCTACATGGAACACTTGGTAAAGTGTTTCACACACCAGCCCATCCTGCGTCCTACAGTACCCCGTGGAAGCTGTGGCGTGCCACTGGAGAAAAGAAAGAAAAGGTAGACACCTTACAGAGGGAAGATGCTTATACCTTACACAAGCCCGCAAGGCGCCATTTTCCTCGTAATGTCACCTATGCTGATAATATAGATGACTGTTGGCAGACTGACCTGACTGACTTCTAGTCCTTGAGGGAAGATAATCACAACTTCACCTATATTTTATGTGTGATCGATGTCTTCTCTAAGTTTGCCTGGGCTGTGCCTATCAAGGACAAGTCAGCTAAGTCGATTGTCCGTGGTTTCGAAAAATTATTTGAGGGCACTACACGTCGTCCCACACGTCTTTTCTCTGACAACGGCAAAGAGTACAGGAACAAAGTGTTCCAGAAGTATCTGAAAGATCTGGACATAAAGATTTTCCACACTTTTGATCCTGAGACCAAGTGTTCTGTAGTCGAACGCTGGCAGAGAACACTGAAAACGAAATTATTTCAGAGATTTACTGCTACTGGCAACTACTGCTACGTAGACGGTTTGTTGGATGAAACCGTCAAAGCCTATAATCACACTTTTCACAGGTCCATTAAAATGAGACCCGTGGATGTGACAGCTGATCGGGTCTTAGAAGTGTACAATAACCTCTATGGCGGGGAAAAAGAAACAAAGAAGCCGAAGTTCAGAGTCGGGGACTTCGTCAGAATCAGTAGAGGAAAGCAAAGATTCGAAAAAGGATACAACTGGTACTGGAGCGAGGAGATTTATAAGATCTCTCAGGTCATTCCTCATGACTTGCCGGTGTACCGGTTGGAGGATCTCGATCAGGATAAGATTTGGGGTACGTTTTATGAGCAGGAGCTTCAGAAGGTCACGAAGCCCGAGGCCTTCCAAATAGAATATATAGTGCGGTCGAAGACTGAGAAAGGCATTCGCAAACACCTTGTTCACTGGAGAGGTTATCCTGAGAAATCTCGGTCTTGGATTCTCGACAGCGACCTCATCACGAGCTAAGATGGATTTCTATGCTTATCTTCCTAGCAATGCTAGTCCCGATGTTTATCCTGACAACAAAACATCCCATTTTAAAATCGAACTCTCTAAGAGAATGGAATTGCACGGGAGATGGCAGGCCGCTCTCATCGAGCTCCATTATCCTAACACCGTAGCACAAGTCCTTGAGGGAGAAAACGAGATCACTATCCAGTCTGATCATATCGTTGACACCGTGTATGTACAGCCAGGAACGCATCCGAACAAGGAGGAATTTCTTGTGGCTATTCATCAGGCCTTAAGGACGTTCGATAACGACATTCATGGGAAAAATCCTTTCGAGGAGACACCCGACAGGCGCCTGGTGTTTGACGCTTTCACTCAGGATGCCAAGGCGACGGTCACTTTTTCGCCACGGCTGGCACTTCAGCTTGGACTGGAGCATCCCGGCCCCTATCCTGCGAACGAGCGTCTACACGCAGCTAAGCCCGTCGATATCTCCCTGGGCATCCCCTCTCAGATGTTCGTGTACTTGGACATCTTGTCAGATCAGATCGTGGGGCACACAAGGGCACCACTCCTGCTGACGGTACCCCTTAGCATAAATACGACGTACGGTAGCAGGTCGATATTTCACTGTGAGCACCCTATCTACTTCGAGTTGAAGACAAAGTCTTTCGACACCCTGGAAATAGATATAAGGGACCACGCAGGCCGATACGTGCCATTCGATCACGGAACGTTGACGCTGCTAGTGCACTTTAAACAGCTGTGATGGCTCCTCAGACGCACTACAACGACTATTACGTCAATCAGGCGGGCGGCGGCGCTGCCGGGAACTATTACGCGGGCGCCCCGTATCAGAAAGGCTACGGCATAGGCTCCTGGCTCGGCGGTCTATTTCGATCGGTTTTTCCGCTGTTCCGGAGCGGCGCGGCTGCTGTCGGTCGGGAGGCGGCGCGGGCCGGAGGTGCGATTCTCAACGACGTCGCGGCCGGTCAAAATCTGAACGATAGCATGAATAAACAGATGCAGGAGATGATAAATCAGCTAAAGATTTTTCTCGAATATTCGTATCGCTATTTTTTGATATGTTGATCCTGGGGTTGTGAAACGTCTTTTAAATGTGTGTTGTTATGATCAACTTGAGAACTCAAAAAAAATGTGGCCAAGAAAAATTTTGGCCAACTTTAGCCCGGTGCATACGGATAGCTAATTTTATTAGTTGTAGCAGCTAAGTTTTAGCTGTCTAGGTAAGGTGTTAGCAAAACCAGCTAATCACTTTTGCAATGCAGCAAACAATTAGTTGCACTAGCTAAGAAAATTAGCTATCCATATGCTGCTAGTGTTTTTTCTGCGTGTTTGCTAACAATTTAAAATATTACATATTTCAATACAGCGAGCGTCGGGCTACAAAATCATATGGCCATTTATTTAAAGATTTTCTTACCCACAAAACATTGAACGAAGATATAGCTTCCGCGCTACTTCAAATCTACTGTCCGACCCACAGCTCTCATCTTATTAGATCATTGCACACCCTGTCCTTATATAATTCTACCCGTCTACTGCACTCAATAATTTTTACAACTCTTATACCATTTCGCCCCATTGCCACAAGCGACCTCACCGTCTTTCTGCGTTTCGCCCCTTACGATGCCGGCCGCCATGGGCTGGGTACGCCGACCGTTCCCCGGCGCAGATCCCCGTGACCACTGCATGCCAGTGCGCTCACCCCGCCAGTGTGCACCGGACTAGACACGTGCGCCGCAGCCGATTTTGTGGCGCCGCCGCCGCCGCGAAAAAATAAACGGCGCGCATGTCAGAGGTTCAGTGGTTGTTGGTTGTTGAGGAGAACCAGTGGTTGAGTTCGGTGTCGACCGACCCCGAACATGGCCAACAGCGGCAGGCAGACGGCCATTCACATCATTTGCTTTTCGGTATGAATTGGACGTAGGCATCCAAGCAGTTGATGGTATCGGGCTGCTTGGGGCTGCCGACATTGACTGTGGCTCGGTAGCGACCGTACGGCATGACGGGGACGTCGGCAAGTACGACACGAACGCTTTTGTTGGCGAGTTCGTACGACCCCTGCAGCGACATCCAACATACAGTAAATTCAGCCAATGACTTAAAATGTCATTGGGAATGAAACGCATTTCAGTCTTAATATCTTACAATAAACTAAAATGCTGCGATACAAACGAAACCGTGCCACAGTATTACAAACTCGGCACCTTGCATGTATAACGCGCATGTGGGTTGTCATACAACATCTTGGTGTACTTAATATGTACATCCTTAATTTGTAATAAAAACAAAATTCTCATAATATCCAGATTTTGGGTATGTGTTAAGGTGGCAGAAAAAAAATCGTACTACAAGTTTCAAGTTTGCACGATGTTTACAGGCGCGCCACCTGAATAGGTAAGTGTCTCCGCGCGACGGCAGAAGCCAAGGCCTTAACCTGAAGTGGTCTAAGCTGTGGCGAAGTTAGTCCTGTTATTATAACGTCCTCTAGAAGAGGCATTTCCAGCCAACGTAAAAAAAATACCAAAACAAAAACTGGTATTATTAGAAATTGCACGCTGAAGAGCATCTTACACGGGTCAGGAAGCTCAGCTCGCGCTGCTCCAGCGGCAGAATCGAAGCGCGCCACCTAGATGTGAAATTTCTCGGGGAAACACCATTAGGGGCCGTACCCATATTACGTGACCGACTTTCGGCCCCTCTTAGACCCCCCACCCCCCTCCCCGTGACGTGGATAACCTAACCATTCCATACCCCCCCCCCCCCCTAAATCTGGTCACGTAATATGGGTACTTACTTACTGTGGGCACAAAGCAGTTCGCTCTCTCATACGAGGCACCAGCTGACTTGGCAACGTCAAAAACGAGAGCCTTCGTAACTGGCAGAAGATCTCTGAGAACGCTGCATCCTTTGACTTTGAAGTTGAAGACGAAGAAATTGGGTTTCCATTGGTTGTTCGACCATTTGCTGATGTGCATTTTGAACTGCAGACGGACAAATGCAGAAATTCATTTCACAACCAGCAAAGCCAAAGCAGACCTGAACGGGATGCTTCAGTTAACGAGACCTCCGACGGGCCTCCGTACTGTATAAGTCTTTCGTCATGTGACAATAAATATTGATGATGAATATTCGTCACCTAAGTATTTCGTAACTTAACGATTTTCTCGTCATGTTACGAAATATTTTAGTGGCAAAATTATCGGCACTTCTGAGCTAGACGCTCTAAAACATAATTTTCAACCACTCCCTCATACAATTGTTTTTTGTTTGTTTTTTACGATTTTTCGTCACATCATGTGTGACGAAAAAGACTGTGACAAAAATTTCGAGCAGGTTTTTCGTAAAATATTTTTACAGTGTGGGCAGCCTGCGGCTCTTACATAAGCCTTGAGCTCGTGCCTGGCCACTGCTGCACGGTAACGCCATAGAAAGGATTTTATGTGTTTGCGGGGATCGCCGTTCGCACATAATCATATAAGATCGTTACACCACGTGTCACGTGTCCCAGATGAGCCCAACCGTGTAAGAGTACAGATTGGCAATCTCGCAACACACCGTACAGCCAAAATGTGAACAACAGCGTGAAAAACAAACAGTTAATAAGTACATAAACAATAAGTTTGAGCAGTCGTTATGGGACAGTTATTTTGGCATCCTAATTTTAGCTACGATCGGAAAATGCCTGACGGATGCAGACGGATAATCATATTTAAACTTCCGCAACCTCTGAAGCAGAGGCGGAAAATACATTTCCAACCAGGATCGAGAGCGAAAATAGAAGGACCAGACCACTTCTGAATTCCCAGACCCGCCGCTGTAAGTACTCCATGTTCGCTGGGGCCGTGGTCCTTCCCTCACTGTTGTCGGGGATGGAGAGGGATGGTGCTGGGCTGGCGTAAGCCGTGAGCAGGAACACGACCGTGTTTTTTTCTACTTCTGCAGCTCGAGCTTCTTTGCCAATGGGTCATTTAAGTTGGCGACCTGAGAGTACTCACGTAGGAAGCGTCGTCCGTGTCTACGGCCCAGTAGTAAGAGCCCCACGCGTACTGTGCATCAGTCGGCCGAGAGGGATTGAAGTGAGAGAAGCGTACGTGCACTTTGGATGCCATGGGCGGCATGCAGTCGTCAATCCGCTCCACTGCGATGTGATAAGGACCCTGCCCCGTGAACACAACACGACCTCGGTTTGACAGGGGGACTTGGCCACCGGCTTGCCGACGGCGCTTGCGAAGGCTTCTGGCCCCCGCTCCAAGTCACTCAAGGTTTGTCCGGCGACACGAATTTCTGTTGCGATTAAAATCGCTAACCTCAGCCCGTCCCGACAAACGTTGTACGCTTAACACGCGCACCACACGCAGCAGCCGACCCTAAACCAACACGCGTCATTCTAAGAACATGAGATGTCGGTCTACGAGTTTCGACAGTACTGTATTGACTGGGGTGTAGCTCCGGCGGACTGACCACAGCCGATGGGATGGATCTTCCCCGGGTTTCGGCTACAAGCAGAGCGAAGAGGAGGTGGGCGCCCGGCGACATGGCGTGCGGCCAGATGAAAACCAGGGCCAACACTGTAAAAATATTTGTGGTCTTTTTAACAAAAAAATGTACTCTTAAATTCTGTCCAAGAATTTTTCGTCACACATGTATGAATCGTAGAACGCCAAATTTCAGAGCGTTCAGCCCAGACGTTACGAAAATTTTGTCACCGAAATATTTCGTCATGTAACGAGGAAGTCGTACAGTGACGGAATATTTAAGTGGCGAATATTCGTCATCAATATTTATTGTCACATGACGAAATATTTTACAGTGAAGTCACGGCAGTACCATGAAGGTCATTTCACCACACAGGTTTAGCCGGGAAGAGGTGAGACACACACGGAAAAAAAACCTTTGCTGTATTGCTAAATCATTAGCAGCATATGGATAGCTAATTTCATTAGTTGTAGTAGCTAAGTTTTAGCTGTCTAGGTAAAGTGTTAGCAAAACCAGCTAATCACTCTTGACGTGCAGCAAACAATTAGTTTCACTAGCTAAGAAAATTAGCTATCCATATGCTGCTAATGTTTTTTCTGCGTGCAATACGAAATCGAAATGGAATCTACACTTTTTAAACTAATTTTAGGAGACATGATAGAGCCAACGTATTTTAATCATCTTTAAAACAGTCGAAAGAATTACACTTTGTCGGAAGAGATCATGCCACCCCGTTTTTGGAATGGTGGATTCATGCGGAGACTATCTCCGGTCTCAAATCTGGAGTCTGAGGTCGCTTTCTTACAGTAGCCTCCCAAAGCCCCTTATTGCACATCATTGGGCGATGATAATGACTCTTTCATTCGCCGTGTAGGGACTAGGTAAGGATCGATAACACTCCCGTGACTCCAAGTTAAGTCGCCATTGCGCTATCTTACGAAACGCGGGCGTCAGTAATGTAAAAATGTCATCGTAGTACCCCCAGAAACTGGAATAGACAATTTCGTTGTAAATGTTGACGTCACCGAATCCGGTGAAAAGATGAAAGGAAGAACATGCGAAGACCTACTGCGCATGAGCAGCCGACTAAACAAACAAGCGACGCATGCGTAGTGGGTCCGCGCTTGTTCGCCCTTGCATCTTCTCACCGGATTCAATGACGTCAGCAGCCACAACGGAACGGTAACGTACATTCGAAGCCAATCATGCTGCACCTGAACTTCGCACTTACCCGTCCCCTGAAACGCGGGACTTCGTGATGCGTCCTTGACTTCGCTGTCACTAGAGTGGTGTAGGCTTGCGACAACTGTGCCCGCCGAGTAGCAAGGAGAACGGCAGTGACAGTAATGCTGTGCATTGAAGGGAACAGGCGAAATAAAAGAGAATGGCGGCCATAACAATTTATGACTTTTTACAACGTACACACAGGTGCACGGATTGTTTTTTTTTTTCATTACTGGCCTGCCTACACCCTGTCTAGAAGGTTTGGTCTAGATTGGGGGGCGTTGCCGCAGCTATAGACTAGTCGCCTAGCGCTGAATAATTTTGCCGGAGTCAATCCATCGTGACAATAATAGAATTTAAGGGTTAAAACTCAAAGTGGGTGGCCATAGAAATGGCGGGATAGTACATGGCAGGGGAGGACCATTGGTTTTTGAGTAATAAGATGTTAAAAACCTGACTGACTGCTCGGGTAAAAGTTCTATTTCCACATTAGAAATTATATTTATTTTCTTGCTTTCCAGATTATTCAGTTCAATACTAGACTGCACAACTCGATATTCTTGCTCTAGCACCCGGTTAAGAAGACTCGACTTGCTACTGTTAATCTCCTTTCAAGTCCATCATCTTCCAGCACAACGAAGTATGCATCTTCGCATTCTCCACCATTGGTAGATTGAAACCATATCGTTTCCCTTTCACGAGATCTTTCCGCGCTAACCACGTTCTAAAAACTTTTAAGTCCATTTCCTGTCGACTTCATAAATATTACCTCGCCGTATTTGAAGTAAAGGAAGGTAATGAAATACTTTCCTCCATTTTTCATTGCATTTGTAGAGCACACATCCGATTGCCTTATGCCTAGTACCTTTTCAGAGTTCCTCCGCTTACCGCTTTCCGCTTAACTTTTACACTTCCTCTCTTTCCACTTTCGGCTGCTCTACTTTTCGCTTATATTGCGAAAGTATGGCGGTCTGGATTAGGTCTGTTGGCCTGTAAGATTAGGATCTTTTCCGGTAAAAAACGATAGTTTACTTCGAGGAATTTATTTAAACTGGGATAAAATTATCGTAAGCCAATCGAAACAAACGACAAGCTGCAAACAGGAAAATTATCGAAATTGAAAGCAGAGAATTATTTCCGAAATATTGTTACGGCGCCCCTGCGCCTTCGCTGACCGTCACACAGTGGGCCAGATTCAGAAAAAGACGGTCAAAATTCGTTTACGCCGACGATGTGACTGAAATTTGGTTTCCGGGGGTTCTAGAGGTGTCTGATTTTGAATTTTAACGTTGTTTTAATCGCACCTTGCCTCTGAAGTGAGACAAACGCTTCAAAAGTGGAATACATAGTCACCCGAGGTTTAAGCGATCTGTGACGCGCAGAGAGGGTAAATGCAGAGCTCAAGGAAATTAAGTTGGGTGTCACGCTGGAGGAAACTTTTTTGGAAAATTCCAAACAATGGTTAGGAAAATTTCTTTCCCAACATTTTTTTGGGGAAATTTTTAACATTTTGGAAAAATTTAGAAAGTTTTTAACACGTTTCATTTTATTTCCGTACCATTACTTACTGTTCTAGCAACAAATATCCTGTTTTGAAAGTTTGTATTAGTTATGTAATGGAACGGGGCAGTTTTATAATTAAAGTCTCATTGTAACGTTCAGTGCACCGCTTTATTCTCATACGCGGGCCGCCCAGCGATGGCCTGCGAGTGTTGTCCCCGTCAGAGATCCGCAACGAACGGTTCGGCCGGTCCCGACACCCGACATGTGCAGCAGAGACAACTATACCCTCAAACCGTTCTGAAACCGGCAGTCTCTCTTGCACACTTGGGATAGTCGCGTCGGCAAACGGCGCACCGGCCTGGCTTCGAGTCCCTCCGCCCCCGCGCGTTTTTACCCCACCAAATATGTTTAACTTTAATTTTGCTCAATGGCTACATCCTGGCTTCGTTTGCGCTATCCGACAGTGTCGTAAAATGGCAAAAAGGCGCGATGAAAATGCGGCGCCGCCGGGAGTAGAAGGTGGGACCGGCCGTGCAGACTGCAGTCTCGGTCGGTCTGGAGCCGAACCGTTCGATTCAAACCGAACTGCCCCGCCAGCCAGCCGCCGGTACGGTTCCGATCCGCAGTTCGGCAGGGTTGGGTTTCACCGGCAGACCGGCCAGACCGTTCGTTGCCGGTCTCTGGCCCCCCGGCTTGGCCCGGCGCCGCCTCGTAACATCGACGGTGCTAATGCGCCTTGCTAGCGAAGCGGAGAGCCGTCACGGCGCTGCTCACCTCGTAGGATAGCGCTCAAACCACGGCGGCCTCCATCCAAGTACTAGGTCGGGGCCCTGGCCCGGGCGCTGGCCTGCCACAGGTCACCTGCCGACCAACCGGCCAGCCCTCCGGCCAAGTACCGGCTAGGTACAGGCCAACCCCCGGCCAACTACCGGCCGACCCCCTGGCCGACCCCCTTGCCAACCCCCAACCAGCCCCCCGACAATTGCCGGCCAAAGAGCGGCGCCTCACCCAAACCCGACATAGCTGCCGGGCATCTAGTCGGTATCTAGTCGCTTATCCCCCTCCACTCTTATCCACAATGAAATTCACGTTCTTCGTTCGCCCCCCCCCCCCCCATTTTCCCTGGATGGCGCCTGGGTAGAAGGCAAGACACAAGCACTTGTGTCGTTTGGGCTGGCGTCCAAAAAGTTATTTTCTATCACTCCCTCAGTTGATTTTTGTGGAGATTTTTTGTTAAGTGACGAAAAATCTTTTTACATCAGTTCCCGCATGCTTTAGCTGGGGAATGCCTCGGTTCTCTCTCGATCTTGCGACACAGTACGACAGTCACTGGGAGTGAAGCAAAGAAAATATGCGAGTCGGGCAGCCCGAGCCGGTTGGCAAGCGACTAGATGCCGAATAAATGCCCGGCCTGCAGGTCGGGTTTGGATGAGGCGCTGCTCTTAAGCTGGTGTGAGAGTTGGCCGGCTGGTCCCCCTGGCCAGGGCCCTTGGGTACATGGATGGCGGTTGGCAGACCGTCACCGGCATTTGGCCGTTTTTGCGTTGTCTAAGGCATGGCTCAAAGCCAACCGAGGCAGCAGCATGGCTGGCATTTAGAAATCCTGGCGGTAAGGAGACGGGGATATGGGGCATATTTCACTAATAAAATACAGGGAATGAGCAATGAAGGTTCTCAAAGCAAATTATCAATAGTGAGAATAGTGTCAATTTCCAGTCGCTTTTTTGCGTGCTGCAAATTTTCCTATCATTTTGTTGGAAATTTCTAAAAGAATTTCTGACAGTGAACCGAGGGAGAGACAATTTCCTGAGAATTGACAGTGCAGGTAAGAAAAACCCGCAGCTGCATTAATGAAGCCAATAAAATCACACTCGTGCACACGCTAAATGCTTCTGTTCAATTTTGTGCAGAAGTGCGTGCGACTTTAGGCATACGCAGCTTACGTACAAATTCGTACGTTATGTACAGTATTGTACGCAATTGTGTACAAACCTTCGTTATTGTACATAATCTACGTACAAATTTGTTCGTAAGCTGCGTATGCATAAATTCGTACGCACTTCTGTACCAGAGTGTACATTTACTGTACAGCTAAGAAAATTACACAGCTTAATACGTCGCTGAGTACTGCTTGCCACCGAAAACCATCCTGAATTGGATCTTAAACATTTTAACACTATAAAAATTTGCACACTTTGCTCGGTTATGCAAGAAATAACGTTTCAAAAGTGATTTCTTTAACCCAGTTCTCGAGTGTGATCTTTTAGCCTGTAAACTTTTGTTTGTCGAATGAACAAAATTTCTGTGCCAAACCATCAATCTTTCGAATATGTCGTCCCTACGACGCTTGTCTGGCCTTGGAAGACATGTTGGCATGACGAATGAATTGGCATTTCCAGTGAGGCTCGAAAACGGAAGTGAATAAGAAAAACACTGTCCCACTAAGTGGGACACTGGTAGGCCCGAAGTTTTGCACATGATTAGGCATTTTGTAGATTTGTAGATACTGTCTCACTTTGTGAGACACTGGTAGGCCCGGAGTTTCGCACGGGTTTGGGTTGGTTACGTTACCACCTATTTAAATTTTATGAGTTTATTTAATTTTGTTTTTTAAAATGAAAGGATATTTGAAGGTATGTATTAGTTTTGTAATGGAACGGGGCAGTTTTAAAATTACAGTTTTACAGTAACGGTCAGTGCACCGTTTTATTCTCATACGCGGGCCGCCCAGCCCTGCCCTGCAAGGTGTTGTCCCCGCCCGGCTTGGCCCGGCGGCCCGACAATGCACGCCTCGCTCTGAGTCTCGGGTCCCTTGGCTTGTTGTGCGTACTCTAGGGTAGAGGGGAGGGGTAGGGTCCCACCGAAACGGTCCGCCTGCCTTGAGTCGCCGCTCTCGTAGCCGTGGCTCGGCCAGGCCCCGGCTCGGCTCGGCACATCGACAATGGGTACCCGGCAAGGGCTGCGCAACAAAAAAGAAGGACGGAAGATTTGGTGGTGGTCTAGAAAAGGATGGAATAGCGGATGCAGCCAGCTGACGAGCCGAGCAGGGGTAGCTCTGTCCCTTTCTTTTGCCATTGGATGGAGTGAAATAGCTGAATTTCAAATGCGTTTTTACGCTTACTGTTACATTTTATAACTTTAAAAGTAGGTTTGCTGTACTTGCCCAGTCACCCTCGATAATTCTGTTAGACAGATTTTTGATTTTTTGCCTCGTTATCGATCTACAGCAATTGGCCCTGTGGACTATAGATGCGCGTATAGTTGTGTCCCTTTCTTTCGCCATAAGAAGAAGTGAGATAGCTGACTTTTAAATCGATTTTTCGGCCACTTGGAAGCTTTTTCAAAGTTTAAAAACACGTCAGCGTGCCCTGCAAAAGTATCCTGCGTCCATGTGCACAGTTTCAGAAAATTCGTATAGAGGGCCATAAGGGCAATGCTTAAAAGAAAAAAAAAGTCCAATCGGGTCAGACTATAAGGCAACTCCGTTTCACTTCTTGCCTAAAAAGATTTATTCCAGAGTGAATATAGGTAGTATGAGACGCGCGGAGCCAGAGCGTAGTATCGTGAGTGGTACCGCGGCAGAGTGTCTCCGACGCGGGCCTCGGCAACGAGCCGATTGAAAAATTCGGGAGACTTATATCTCGCTGATGTGTCAAGACCATTCGGTAAGGTAAGCGCACTGGGCAGCTACTCCGCGCGACCCCAAGAGAACGCGTGGGGTGACTTGTGCCGTGTGACCCTATCAAACGGTCGTCTACCTAGTCAGCGAAACCTGAGCATTACAAATGTTTCAGTCGGCTCGTAGCTAACGCCCGCGGCGGAGATACCGTGCTGTGATACCGACGGGTGGCAACTGCTACGGCAGGAGTGATCCCGTGTCTCGCCGAGTACCTCCGAGCGCTGTCCGAGGGGTGCGCGCCACAACTGCGCATACCGTACGTTTATCCTCCGGAAGTATTCTGGTTCTTCTGCTTCCGTTTTCGAGTTTCTTTCCAAATGCCTATCCCGTCAAACTGAACTGCTATTTGTCATCTGATTTTGCATGCCACCCAGTATTTCAACGACAGCCCTATCAGCTGGTATAGTCCGTCCTTTCGTATGCTCTTGTACGGAAACTGTCGGATCTGGATAACAGTACAACCGCCGCACTGTGATAACATTTGCATCGCTGCTGAGGGCCATGTTATTCCGATTCCTAATCCAAAATCCCACTGACCAAAAGGACGTCGATCCATTTGCACCGATTTACGTACGAGGGGTTTCAACTCGAGACAATCACGCACAATGGTGAATTAAAAATCCCCAAAACGATGCCCGTGTACTTTTGAGCTTTCATTTTCAACGTATTGGACGTGGGCGTCACAAGCAAGACAATCAGTTCACATTTGTGTGAGGTGTTGAGGGCCCCTCTCGCTTAAGGTAAATTCAAAGTACGTTATATCACGTGCTCCAACCGAAGAGATGAGGCTCGTTGCGTGCCTCCGCAGTGACCCGAGGGCGGTTCACGGCCAACCTGTCAACCTTACGTTACGTCGGCTTCGTTCGCGTCCCGGACATAGGAGATTCACGTAGTGGCTGGTCTCTTGTCTCCCTTTGTGCGTTCAATAGGGGGCCATAAAGCGTGCAGAAGTGGCTCAGCCACGAGACTGGCTACGTAAATTTTTAGCATTTTCGGAATGAAGGGACCGGGGTTCCATTCGTTTGCGAGTGGATGGCTAGTGAGCCAGTGCTACACGCTAAATGTCCGAAGACAATTTTGTCTTTTGGCTGGGGCCAGATTTGAGCACACCTAAATCTAGATACAATTTTGTATACGTAAAGTACAAAATTGTTCCAAAGTAGATGAGATATTGTCCCTAGATTTAGATGTGCTCAAATCTGGCTCCAGCTCGAGGACACAATTGCCCTTAGACATTTAGAATGTAAGCCATCAGGTATATTATCGACTGCCGCGCGCACTGGCCGCTGGCTCACTCAGTGTGCCACCTCCCAGCGAATCCGTGGAGTAGTCCGGAGGATGGCACACCTATTGTGCGTGCATTCCGGGAGGCGGTGGGTGAGGGATGACACTCTGGCAACGCTGTTTCGGCAAACAAAAATAAAAATAGTCAAATTAAACATTTAATGCACGCCCCACAGTTCGGCTTTTTTCGGAAGCGGCCGACGGCTTCGCTGCGGGCCACGGGTTCAAACTTTGCTCACTAGTTAATCTGAAGATTGCACGGTACCATTAGAATCTAGAGGGGCCATGATATTCAAGCGACACACAGTAACGTGTTGTGTACATTTTTTTGTACGTAATTATGGATAAACATGTTTGTACACAAATTACTGCATAATTATGCACAATTTCTTACATAATTATGTACAAATTCGGCTTTTGTACTATTTTGTACATAATTACGTATGAATTCGTACGTTTACTATGTACGTTTTTACGCATCCATAATTATGTACAAAAACTATTAGTACATCCTTGCGTACAAATTCATACATAATTATGGATGAATTCGTACATAATTATGGATAAAATCGTACGCAATTATGGATGTTTAAAAACGTACATAATTATGTACAAAATTGTACACAGTAATTTAGCGTGCACACAGTAAACTCTAACCGAGGCTGTGCTAGAATATCAACAGCACCGCGATAACGCGGTGCTCCTACTTAAATGCTGCGCAAGATTACCCAAATGCAGAAAAGGCGGCAAAGTCCCAAGAGCAGCAGCGTGGAGGAGCTCCGAAAGCGTCTTGCCGGCTCGGAAGAGCAGCAGCAAATGGCAAGCTGGAGCTCGCCGAGAGCAGAACACAGTGTCCGTGCCGAAAAATTTCATCCCCTGGCCCCCCTCCCCCGCTTGTTTTGCACTGCCTCCAGGCAAGCTTTCGAGCCCGGCAATGTCGGTGCGTTTGTATGAAGTGTAATCAGGTGCTCGAAGGCGACATGTGATGTGTCACGGACAAGGTACAATGGGGCCCTACACTGCCACTTTCGTCTTTATTTCGGTCTCGGAATCGCGCTACCCTCTATCAGCATGCATATGTATTGGTTGTTGGAGAGCTCCGTCACGTTAACCCAGAACCGGTATGTTCCGTACGGAATGACAGGGAAGTGTGGGAACTTGACATTGATGGGAACGTGCGGAACGTATTGAAGGCCCTGTAAACAATAACAGCACTCCGTTACGATCATGTTCAACTCTGTGTACCCTGCGTACGCAATCAAGAGTCCGGACCAACTGTCCAAAAGCTTTAATTTGCTCAGAGTACACTTTAAACGTAAATGTACAAATTTGTACATGATTATGAACAGATTTGCGCTTACATGATTTCGTACAATTTTGTGCATAAGTAATAAGTGTGTGGTACAGATTTGTCCAGCGAATACACATTATTGTATAGCTTGGTTCATGATGCACAATATGTATCTGCGATTCTGTACATATTTATATACAAATTTGCGCGTGTGTACGAAAGTATAGTTTACAAATATACAGTCGTACGGTATGCGTTTGGGAGTGTCAATACACTTTAGCTGTGGCAAACATCCCATACGCAACCCGTAGTTATGCTGCTTGTGCTGGTTGTAGTCATTTATGTACATTACCGTACATAATGTACTTGTTGCGCGGCTGCATGAGATGATTCGTCGCAACATGATTCGCCGTCCAAACACAAATCGGACACTGGCACAACGCAACAAATCCACTTACCAGTAGGTAATTGACACGTACTCAACTCGATTCAACCTCAAGAAATAGCGGTATTTCGGAATGAGCCGAAATGCGTCCATATCGGTTGGCCACTTCCGCTCGGCTGCACTAGGGATGCACGATACGTATCAATATTATCGAAATATCGATATTTTCTCCCGATATTTTGATATCGATATGGCTTGCAATCCAATGTGCCGATATATCGATATTTTTAATCGATATATTGAGAGATATTTGTAGAGAATAATGAAGATATTTGGAGAGAATATTGGAAATATATTTAGATAGAGTAGTTCCCATCAGGTATAAGGTCCCATCAGGCATAATCCCATCAGGTATAAATCCCATCAGATATAACGCTATTTTATTTTTTACGTATTTACACGAAATCTCGTCAGGTCTAATTCCCAACAGATATAATGGTCATTTAATAAATCTATCTACAGTCCTATCAGGTATAATCCCTTTAAGTATAATTCCCGACCGGCATAATTCCTATTATGTATAAATCCCCATAGGTATAATCCCATCAGGTATAATTGCGGCGCTCGGCAGGGCACGACGCTGGCCCCGGCAGGGCACGGCGTTGGCCGGCTCGGCAGGGCGGGTGCGTATTGTTGAACTTGCGGGCACACAATTTTGTGTGGAGAGTGTGCTGAGCGTTTGAAGGCCACCCCTGAGAGCACCTGCCCGGAATGTCGGACTGAAATAGTAATGGTGGCCCGGATATTCGACTGATATTTTTAAATTAATATTAAATGAATTTTTAATTCTGAATAAAATTCATTATATGTGATGGGATTTATTCCTGATGCGAATTATATCTGAAGGGATTATACCAGGTGGGATTATACCCGATGGGACCTTACACCTGATAGGACGCCCCCATTTAGGTAATTTCGGAGATATTTCTGGAGAATATTTAAGATATTTGTAGATATCAGCCGCGCTCCCGCTGTGCATATAAAAATGGCCTCGCACACAGTAACTCCGTTTGTACCGCCAAACTACACAGTACTGTTACAAATAACAGGTATTAAATACCTAGTTCATAATCATTGGCATCATAACCCTTTCCTTTGTTAACCTGCCTACACGCCATCTTTATACAGTGTCGCCCCCAGGGGACTAGTAACCTAACTAGCATTATACCGTGCTGCCCCCTGGTGGCTAGACAAGGCACTAACGTCTTTCACTCCTGTGTGTAGGGTCGCACCTTAGGGATGGCGCACCTCGATCCTTTTGAAAAGAATCGAAGGAAGTCTGTAGGCATGTGCTTCTTTGCGTTGCTGCACCCATCCTTCGGGAAGTTGAAGATGAATGCGTTTTCTTTCCATTGATTGTTGTTGCGCACGTCCATGCGAACCCGAACCTAGTCAGCAAGTTAAATAACAAGACAAAGCAACAACAACACTAGAAACCGACCATCTTTTGCGGGAAGGTTTCGAATGAGCCGTAACTCGTTAAAAGAACAAAATAAAAGCGCCGGCAATGCCGTGTGGCCCTTTGGAATCATTATTTGAGCGGGTTAAACATGTGTTGATCAGTGGCACAAATATTACAAGGTAGGCGTACGCCAGACTGCGTCGTCGCGTAGCTTCCGCTCATCGCGAATCACTGTCCCGCCAGTCCACGCATGGCGCACGCCTACCTTGGCCTGCTGGCGGCTGTCCCCTGACGAGTAGGACCCTGCGTGCAAGACGCCCTGCAGGTGCTCTCCCCGCACGGTCGCAACTCATGTTCTGGCGACCTAACGTATCTTACATTATCCTTTCGTTATCAATGCCGCTCAACCAGTCCTCACCTACTCTTCCCTTGCCGAGCCTAACCTCCCCACGCCTCAAATAACCTAACATAACCTTGCGTAAGCCACTCGAGTCACTAATCGGCCCATGCACACCTGGCGCATACATTCCCCGCACGACCAGCAGCTTTTGTTGTTTTTGACCACTCGTAAAAATTTTCAAAGAAACCGCTGGAGCTGCGGTGCCCCTGAGGGGAGGTTGACTCCGGTATGATGCAAGCAGGAAGCTGTGGTCCTTCCACCGTCTTCGAGAAGTCGCGCGTCCGAACAGACAAAACATTTATGGCCCAGTCGGCCCAGGACATTGCTATCGCTCAGCCAATTACTTCGGGAGCTCGTGTCCTTTGTCGTGTGATCACTGCCACTATCTAAGCACAATAACAAATACATGAAATATATCGCTCATTACCTTGTTGTTGTCGTTCACTTCCTCTGGGTTCGTGAAGTTTCCGTTCCAAATTTGTGGTTCGAAGGGCTTCAGAGGATTGAAGTGGGTGATCTTGACTTGCAGGTAATGTCGATAATCAGTTCCATTGCCGTAGTCACACACGGTAAGTTTGTCAACGTACGCTATAAACGGCCCCTGGAAATGCGTTACGACACAAGTAATTGCAAGTAGTTGCGTGAAGGCATCGTGCATATGTACTGCACCGACCTGATCTTTCGACAATCATAAAACGACCAGTCTTCAATTTTCTCAATAAAAAACACAAAATAATGGACCCCAAAATGTGCGATGCTTAGTTTCCAGCAAATGATCTGCCGAGGGTGAGATGTCCAGTTAAAGGCAGTCCCTCCAGAACGAGCTACCATTCATTGTAGGTACTAGAACGTGGCGTTGAAAACATTTGCATAGGTAGCCACTTTACTTGCTCTGCAATGCGTGTTGACGAAAACAAATTTATTTTTTAACAAAAACAATAATTTTGTCCAGTAGTGGACAGAGTCCTGTGTGCTCTAAATGAGCTACGCAAAAAAACATTCCGGTCAAATTTAAAGAAACGATGAGGAGCTTTTAACCGAGGTCTGATTAAATTGAGACCGTCTCGGCACGTATAAAATTCATCATCCCCACACCCTCAGTTCCGAATTCTTCGGTGAAGCAAAATTGTCTTTTCTTGGCAATTCTTTTTTGTTGCAGGTATCGTCCCAAATACATGCTTTCTGCGCAATACTTGGCTCAAGAATTGCTTGAAACCCGTATTTGAGGAAATTCTTGTATCAAGCATAGGCGAGGTTTCTTGGCAAGAACGCTCGAGTCAAGGATACAGAATTGAGGCGGTGCACGCAATTTTCTAAATCAAATATCTGAATCCTTCACCAAATAACGTAAATGCCCGTTCAAATATCGACAGTTTAGCAGTCGTGGCCACCCTAGCTAACAAGGGCGTGTCCCGAGGTGTCACTCAAATTTTGATGAAACTGTTTTTGCGGGATCTACTCCACCAAAACCTCGGAAACCAAATTTTAGCTGCCCTTAGAGGCTAGTTCCTGAGATATTGATTTTTAAAGCATTAAATCGGGTACAGTTCATAAGTAACCAATGTTAACGACTATTTTTTTTAAAAAAAAATCCAAATACTTTTTTATGTAAATTCGGCCAAAGTGGATTCTTTAGAACATAAATTTCAAGGAAAACGCTGTTACTACAGCGGTTTTCGAGATATCGGCGTATTATAAGCTGAAATCAAATCGGAGACGTTTCCATGCGGTGTTGTGTGATTTCCGCAAACAATAAAACATCAAGGCACCAATCAATTAGGCAGAGTTATTAGGCACTGCTACCGAGCAACCGTAACAGAGCACCCTAGCTACTGTTGCACATTAATTTTAGTTTGGCAACGGACGGGTTGCATCGGCGAAATAACGTTCTAGAAGACAGTGAACGCACCGTCTAAACCAAATTTAACCGCCTCCAGGGAGCTTAAACGCACTCATGCTGGTTGCTGGTTCATGGTCTACTAACTGGGTATCTTCATGTATCTTAGGTTCTAATTGGGCATTTAGTGAACTTAAATGTTTAGGTTCGGTGATCAGAAAAGGAGGGGGCGTACAAATTGATATCAGCCGTCCCATGCCATCCCTGCCACCTGAATCGAGACGCCGTCTTTCCCTGTGCCGAGTCCGCCGTGTCGTGAAACAGGAAGTCTAAGGTTGTTTAGTTCAGTGGTGGTGTTTCGGACAAGATGTTAAGGTTTTTAATTCAGAGCGCATGAGTGATTTCCCTACTCACTGCAAATGTAGGGATCGGTTTGCCGGCCGCTCGTTGACTCAGAAGGACAATAAAGCCGGTTAAGAGAAGGTTCATGGTCGAGGTTCTGTTCGTCAGAGCCGCTCTGTTGCTAACGGTGCGTTCGGTAGAGACAAGTGCCATGTCCACAATAAACACAAAGAGCTCTCTGTGGAAGCCCAGCTCGCTCCGGTCCTTGTTGTTGCTTTGCCGCCCTGCAACTTCCTGCTTTATGGTGTTGTGTTCGGCGGAGCGTGCTGAAAGGGACAGGTAGACGAAAAAAGGAACGCGAGGTGAACGAATATATGTCGAAAAATAGTTGGCAGAGCGGTGCCGAGGGTCGACACTCCACGAGGTCAAAACAATAGCTTCGCCGCACTGCGATATTTCAGAATTTGGCATCATTCCTGGCACAATCGGACAAAATAACGCAATGCACAATTTCACCTGAAACACAGGCCACAGACCGCGTTACTTATCGTCTCATTCAGTACGACGTTCAGTCCATGTTCGGTGTGGTCGAGAGGTGCCACCTCAGTCAAAACAATCGTTTCGGAGCTGTGGCTTCAAAACAAAGTGGAAATCGTAAAAACGGGCCAGGCTATATATGTAAGACTATCTTGTAGAGGGCTCTTCCGGACACCTTAGACAGCCAGGTCCAATGCCCAAAATACCCAATACGACGAGTAAGGTTTAATTTACCGGAAAGGATTAAAATCTGAATGGACTTCCATACTCTGATCGGCCTTAAAATGCCCTTTTCATATTTGTTGCCAGGTCCACAAACATCTTGCAAGTCGAACAAATCCAAAGGGGTCGATTTCACGGGTGCCGTTCCTGAACGAAATGTCTCCCTGCGTATCTAAAGGAAAATTTCCGTCGTTCGAAACTATTTGAAATCACTTCCGGTTCGCGTCTTACGAAATCACGACAAGTGCCGCGAATTCACAGGTCTGCGGAAATCGTGCGTTAAAGAAACCTTGCGTGTTTCGTCTGCACTGCAGGGAAAGATAAACCTTTGCGTACTATTTAATCATGTGCACGGAATTTCGTGGAGTGGTTAAGCCCAACCCTCCAACGCACGGCGCAGAGTGGTGCTGATGACGCGGTCGTAAATGTCAAAAACAAGCTGAACGGGTGGGCATGCCAGGCCAGTACCCTCACCGCCTGGCCTTGGCTCTTTGTTCCATAGCCCCTAGCTGTGCGGCTTCTGACTTTTTGAGTTGTTTGTTTTTTTTGTGGGATTGAGACAAAAGGGTTATCTCCCTGTCCGACTAGCTCATCGATGCCATAGATTTCACCTGCTTTATACTGCACTGTTCCTGCCACGAGGCCGTCATGGGGCACCTGGCCTGGGTCTTCTCGCGGAATTTTCCATGAACTTCACTGGCAACTGAAGGCGATTAGTTTCTCCATGAATGCTCCATATCTCCATCCGGGTCCTCTTCCTGCACAGATTCCTCTTGGCTCTGGCGAGGCATCAAGTATGCAAAGCTCATGTATGCACTGCTAGCCGAGGAACATAACATAACGGCACGCTAGGCTCCAAGTTCCTCATGGTTAGCCGAAAATCGTAAGAAAGGTGCCGAATTTGCGCCCAAACGAATGAGACGGCGAAAAGCTTTGCGCAACCTAGTTTAAATATGTGTATTTGAGTAGAACGCAGATCTGAACGGAAACAATTTATTCAATATGCAGAAGGCCTGGGGGGTCAGGGGTGGGGGGGCAAGCGATTTTTGAACTTGTATATCAAAAAAAATGCAATCGATGCTGGTTGGAGGCAGAGGATGGGCCTGACTGACGCGCCGCGAACTCGGAACTCGGCGGGCGGCGCGGTGAGGGAAAGAAAGTGGAATACCCTATCCGCCGGGCCCCGGGCGCTTTGGCATCATGTCTGTGTCCGCCGCCGCGCCGCCGCATTAGGTTGCAAGCGCTTGTCGCTCGCCTCCCGCCCCGTGCGTCGCAAGAAGAGCCGTCCTGCCGCCACGCGCAACAATCACGCCGGCACCGGACCGAGGGCAGAGCGCTACTGCCGGCGCACAGGCCGTCGCCGTCGCCCGTCCACTGTGAATTGCGGAGACCGTCGTCGAGCCAGTCGATGTGTAGCCACGATGCGTAGGAAGGGATAGCAGAGCGACATCTCGTCCTTTTTTACGAAGAAAGCCACAGCATCAAATGGAGAAACTGAAGCTGGTAAGTATCCCCACGCTCTCTACCACTCTGACTCTGACCGACTACTGTGTCATATCTCTCGTAACATTTTTCGTCTTTACTTTTCCTTTATTCAGGTCGTAGGGTGGTAGTAGACGAAGCAGACTCCGATCCTGATGATTGTGGGCTGCTGGACGAGAATGCCAATCTCTCGACTGAGACTAGTTATGCGGCGGATACCCAACTGACTTCGGCGGCGGATTCAGTGCAGGGCTCTGCGCACCACCATGGGGATGATGCTGCTACTAATTCTGACGGAGGTAAGTAGAACTGTGTGACGAGGCGATCGCGTGACACGTAGTAGGCATTTCCGACGAGGCTTTAAAACGGAGGTGAGAGTACGCGGTGTGCAGTGCGATATATCATCCGTTTCCGCACGGGAAATTTGCTTGCTTCTCCACTTCCGTTTTCGAGCCTCATTGGAAGTGCTTATTGTGTATTCCGGCACACCGTACGCTGACAACGCGTTCTAGGTTAGCGTTACATTTCGAGTCTTTTCTCGTGGTGTACAGGTTGCGAGTCCGGGCTACTTATTGGAGATGCTGCGGTCGAGGAGTTGTCATTGGGCACCGAGGCCGGCGGAGACACAGCGTCGCCGACAGGACATCGCCTTACCGATGGCGCCGATGGCCACGCAGAAAAGCTCCAGTTCACCTTGCCGCCAACGCCCTACCAACCACCCGCCGTATCCATCCCAGCCTTCAAGGATGAACGTCGCAGTCACCGCTTCGTTCAACACTGGTTCCAGGACTTTCCATGGCTGCACTTTGATACGGTACATAAAGTTATTTGCCATTCGTGCGCCACGGCGTTTAGGAGAAATCTAGTCCCCCCAACAATTAAGAAAGAGCTAGCTTTTGTGGAAAGGGGGTACTCTAGGTGGAAAGAAGCTAATAAGAACATTGATACCCATCAAAAATCAGCTCACCACAAGGCCACTGCCTCAGCATTGGTTTCGTTGTCTAGAGTCCCCCGTAAATGCTCAGTTGTCATCTGCAGAAAAAATCCAGCAAGCAGAAGCGCAGATAGCCCTGTCTAAAATGTTTTTGAGCCTCAAGCTTCTTGCAAGACAAGGTCTTGCTATTAGAGGGGACACGCCTACGGAGGGAAACCTCATACAATTGTTAAAACGTAGAGCAGAGGACGTGCCCGAACTTGCCAGGTGGCTGCAGCGGCGCGAAAAATTCGTGTCGCCTGAAATACAAAATGAAATGCTTAAGATAATGGCGCACGAGATACAGAGGGACATTATCAAAGAGATTCAGGCATCCAAGGTTTTCAGTTCTATCATGGACGAGTGCCGCGATGAAGGAAATCTTGAACAGTTATCAATTTGCATTCGCTCTGTCGATCTTAAGACTTTGCAGGCTGTCGAGCATTTCATGGGTTTCTACACAGCATCCGACACTAAGGGACAGTCTTTAAAAGAAATGTTCATTGACTCGCTAACCCGAATGACTTTTGATGTTTCTGACCAGAGAGATCAGTGCTATGTCGGCGGGTCGAACATGAGAGGGAGGTTCAAAGGTGTTCAAGCCCTTAATAAGGAGCTTCAGCTGCTGGCACTGTATGTGCACTCCTTCAACCACTCATTAAATTTAGGTATCCAAGACAGCCTGAACAGTCTACCTTTTGCGCGCGAAGCGTTACAGTGGACCCATGATGTGGGGGTAATTATTGAAAGGTCGCCGAAACGTCAGACTCGATTTGACGATATTCGCGCGTCGATGGATGATTGTTCTGATGGAGTGGGCCCTTGAAAACAATGTGTGACTCGGTGGACAGTCCGAGTTCGCTCAATTGACGGAACGCTGAACTGCTACCCCGCCCGTGTTCCTTGATGAGTTGGCAGAGCAAAGAGCTGTTGAGGAGTCCGACGGTCAGAAAGTCAATGTTTCTGCCAAAGCAAGGGGCCTTCATGACCAACTAGAAAAGAGCCAAGTGTATTTCACCCTGCTCTCCCTTCGCGATCTGTTCATTCCATGTGAAGCGTTGAGCAAGGTACTTCAGTCGCCGACACTCTCCATGTCAGGTGCGAGTGAGGCCGTGGACATGACTCTCAAACAATTGGAGCGCTTGCGATCTGATGAGCACTTCGAAGTTTTGTGGTCGAAAATGGAGGAAGCCCAGAAAAAATTCGACCTGAGTGAACCATCCCTCCCTAGAAAGCGTCGCTCCCCGGCGGACGCTGACACACACCGCGGCTCACGAATTTAATTCAATCAAAGATTCCATGAGACGTGACTACTTTGAAATTTTTGATGTAGCCATAAATCACATCAAAGAGAGATTTAAGCAGGAAGATTTTGAGACGTTGATTAAACTTGAGAAAGCACTACTAAGCACTACCCCGCCACGTGAATGGCAAGAAGCGGACGGGCTAGATGATATCCTGGACAAGTTCGGTTTGGACGTGCCTAAACTTAAAGCCAACCTGGAATCCCTCCCTGACATTGCTGCTGGGAAAACTAGTTTTCGCGAAATTGCTGATGACTTTGCAGCCCTTCAGCCTGAGTCGCGGCGGCTATTCCGGCAGTTAGGGCAGTTGTTGGTGCTGTTGCTTGTCGTGCCGGTTTCCGCAGCGACCGCTGAAAGAAGTTTCTCCGCGATGCGTAGGCTGAAGACTAATCTTCGCTCCACGACGGGGCAGGCTCGGCTAAACCATCTAGCCATACTCCATATTTACAAAGAAAGACTAGACAAATTGGACATTACCATGATTATGAAAATTTTTGTTAATAATGAACACAGGCATCGCGTTTTTGGCAGTGTGTCTTAAAGTTCCAAATATTGCACTTAACGCGATTACATTTGTGATTTTTAAACCAATGAATATGATTACATGTAGACTAGATTATGTTGATGTGATGTTGACTGCCACCTGACCTGTATTAATAATATATTGATAGTGTATAATTAAACAACATAAGTTAATAAATACTAAATATTTCATGCCCATGCAATGTTATACTATTTGTTTTCCTACTCCTTCGTCCTTCGCACTTAAAACCGCCTCTGGGGGTAGGCAACCCACATGACACACACCATTTTGCCCCCCCCCCCCCCCTGGCGCAACGACAGGTCGACGGCCCTGATTAATATGTTGGCGCAGCTCATTAGTTGGTCGATTTTTAGACAAGCACGAACACGAAATTTAGTTTCGGGAACTGAGAATAGGCGATTCCAATGGGGCTCAGGATCGGAAGGGGAAGCATGAAGATCCGTTCCGCAGTGGACGTGCTTCTCCTGTTTGACGCTTGGGGTGTTCTTGTTCTTCTACTTCCGTTTCCGACACTCGTAGGAAAGGCCTATTCGGCCAACTAACTCTTAGCTACTACAGCGCAATGTGCGGCGTAATGTGTCCTTGCGACATTCGCCCATGTAAATTGGGTTTATTTGCCCCAACATAATTTAACGAATACTTCGGTCTCGTCGTGCTTGTCTCAAAATCAATTTACAAATTAGTTAGTTGTACCAACCAATCAGGGTTTTTTTTGGAAATACGGTGCCTATTATCTACTAATAAATCCAAACTTCAACTCAGACTTAGAAACACCTTTTCAAAAGCATGTTGACCCTGAGGCCTTTAATCCACTTTCGCTCTGTACGCCTGCACTTATAGGAGGCTAATCATTTTGCCAATACTTCGGAGCTCTGGGGAGTGATGCGTACCCCCGAGAATTTTTGGGGTGTGCGCCGCGCACCCCTTGACCCTATTTCCGACGCCCCTCCCTGGGTGGAAAAGATTGAAGACTTTTTTCAGGTTACAAATGAACGGATTATCAGTTCTTTCTAATTATGCTGATGAAAAAAATTTCATTTATCTTCGTAAAAGAGAACCACGCTCCATTTCGAGTCTATCGCATTACCCTACCGTTCTGTGGCAGAGCTAGCGCACTTTTCTTCCCAGACCACAGAAAATACTTTTCTTCCCCAGCCCACCCCTGCAGTGTCGTTCACGGCAATTCGCCCTGAGAAGCTCCAGCAAAAATGCGGCCGCGGACACGGGCAGCCCAACGCCGAGGACGGCAAACACGGGCGTCAGCACCTGCAGACCCAACGGCGACCACACCTCGGAAACACGTTCCGCACAGATTCGCCTCCTCACGACGGCGGCAGCTTCCCGCTGCCACTGCTTCATGATGCCCGACGCGGACAGGCGGCCCCTCAACTTCTGAAGCGGCCCTTCGAGCGGCGATCCTTTTGATGTCATGAAGATGGCCCTGTGCTTCTTTGCACCCGGCACGGCAAATACGTGCAGCTTGGCGGGCTTCTCGAGGTACGGCGCGACTACGTGCAGCACCTCCTCCCCCAGAAAGAGGGCGGAACCGCGCTTCTCCACCACGTCGCGGACCAAGTCGAGCATGTCCACGCCGTAGATGATCCGGACGGGGACCGTGCTGGGCAGCAGCTCGTTGGCCGTCTCGGCGAAGTCGACCAGCGTGTGGACGGTCAGACCCACCGCCTCCACCTCGGCCACGCTCTGGATGTCGTCCCGGGGATCCTCCGAGGCAAGCTCGCGGAGCAACATGCCCTCGTAGGCCGTCACCAGCACCATGCAGGCCAGCATCCAGGAGCCGAGCAGTGGCCGCAGGAGGGCCGCCCCCGGGCGTCTGCGGGAGGGCCAGAAGCGCATGAGCGAGAGCGTGCGTGTCACCGTCAAATGCTTGCGAAGGCAACTGTTGCTTTGTATTACGAACTTCCTTACGAAGCAGTATTTTGTTTGCCGTGCGAAGTATTGGTTCGTCTTACGAAGCCATTCATCGTGAGCTCGCGAGTATTGTCTTCGTAAGGTACGAACCGCTACCTCGTTCTGCAATGAAAATTCTACGAGATACAGAGCCCATTTCCCTGCAGTGCAAGTACGTTTGGTATGCGTTAGTGTGCTTTTTTTTTATTAGTGTTCGTTTATCGCTTCTGAATTCGCTGACTGCAAAAAAAAAATACTTGTGCTATCTCATCACTGTTTTGATTTTCGATTAGGTACGTTATAAATCTTCCAACTGTAATAACACACATGTGACGATCGTCACGATTTGTGGTAAAGGCAGAATATGTGAGAAAGCTCGTACGGACTATACGTGGTGGACTACCCCCCCCCCCCCCACAAAATACGCTGATATCGCGGAAACCGGTGTCTGTTATGCGGCATTGTAGAATTCCCGCACAAAATACCGCTGGAGTTACAGCGTTTTTCTTGAAATTTGGGTCTTTTAGGATCCCACTATGATCAAATTGACCCCCTCTCTGTTGACAGTTGGCCCACGGCGCCCGCCTGTGCACACCCGTCTACGCAGCAAACGCCAACAGCTCGCACTGCTACCGCCGACCTGCCCCAACCCGGCAGCTGGGCCGCCGACTCAGCACCACCGCCGCCCGGGCAGCCGGCGGCCAGCACGCTGCGCCCGGGTGCCCCTGGCCCGCACGTGCCACGTGCGCCGCCTCACCCCCCCCCCCCCCCCCTAGCCTACCACCTGTGCCTCCCCCCTCATGGACCTCATCAAGAGAAGTGGAGTGCAAGGCCATCCTATGAACACCCCCCAAAGTGCCAGTGATCGGACCCCTTTAGGATAGTTAATCTAGAACAAGTTAATAGTTAAGAATAATAGTTAGGAATCACGCCAATCACGCCGAACGGGCTGCCAAGCCTGGTGACCGTGGCCCCACCCAAGGAGCACCCACACCCCGGTCACCGCGGCCTGCGCGGCTCTCAATGCTGCTTGGCGGCAGAGTCGACCGCCCGACCGCCCGCTCAGCAGTGCGGCCCGTTGGGCTGCCTACCCACCGGGCGGTCCGAACACCACCACGCAGCGCCCTTTTCCCCTCCACCCGGAGGTTTTGGGGCTGCGATCCCTTTGCGAGGCCCTGGCCTTCACCACAAAAAGCCCTATAAGTCCGTAAGGAGTTAGGGCCCAAACGTAATATGTTCCCCTGGTGAACAATAAAAACCAACTAAAACTGAAAAAGCACACTGAACTGATCAAATTGACCTTACGAAAGTGTTTCGAGTTTGTTTTTTCTTAACCATCATTAAAATAGAATTTTTGAAACTTCTGTTTTAACGTCTTAAACATTAATACCTCACGAACTAAGCAGCTAAAACTTGGTTTACGGACTATACAGTAGATTGAGCAATAAAGTTTCATCAAAATTGGTGACTTCCACTCGGCGGAGTTCCCTTGTCCAGAGTACGTGTTAACTTTTCAAAGCATCTACGCTACGCTGCACACCTAGCGCAGCGTACGCACCTCGGCGTCGACTGCCCCACGAGCGGGGCCAGGACGCGGAGCACTGCTGCGCTCAAGTCCTCCATCGGCCGCCGTCCGAGTCGGACGCGGACCCGGGAGCACACCCGGCGGGCCAGCACCACGGCCGTCGTGGACACGGCCAGCACGACTCGCGTCCTGGAGTCCATCGCCCCGCCGAGGGCTTCGAAGACGTTCCCCCGCGCCTTGGTGCTCTTGGGGACGATCATGATGAAGCCCTGCGGGCCATGGGAGAAGATCTGCGCCACGCCGCGGGAGACGACGACGGGGCGGGAGAAGTGCGCCGCGTCCAGCCGGCACCGCCGCAGCAGGTCGCCGATCGGCGCGTCGCCGGCTATGCGGAAGTCGACGTTCGTGAGGTTGAACTCCAGGACGGCGCGCAGCATGCGCATGACGTTGGCAGGGACGTTGGCGAGCCAGCCGCCGGCGTCCGTGTCCCGGCCGCGGTACAGCGTCAGCGGCCACCCGGTGGGCGGCGGCTGCCACCTCGTGCACGGCGGCGTGAAGAGGGCGAGGCCACCGCGCCGCCAGCGCGCCCCCGCCGCCCCCGTCGGCCAGCAGCGGTCCAGCTCCACCACGGTGGCAGCCCGCGGGCCGCAGCTGTCGCCGCCCACGCCGTAGACGCGCGTCAGGCCGCCGTCCGCCGTGTCGGTGATGGCGATCCGCCTCTCGCTCACGCAGACTTGGGGCAGGGCGGCGACCAGGGCCCGCGCGCCCCCGGCGTCGGCAGTGTCCGCGGTCCAGTACAGCGCGCGGTCCACGGGGCCCAGCATGTGCACGCGGTGCGCCCTGGCAGGAGAGGTTTTATTTTTCATTAAGTAATGGAGAACTGGCTTGTTATACGAAAAGTCCCTGACATGCCCTGGAGGGCGTGGGGGTCCCTGTCGACGGTTACTTTGGTTCCTGTCGCACAGTAAATCGAAAACTCTTTTTCGGGAGATGGAGCCGGGACCTCTACCTGGCGGCCAGCTCGGCGGGGGTGTCGGCCAGCACTAGCAGGAACGAGGTGGGCTCCAGCAGCCACTGCACGACGCGCGCGCTCGGCGGCCCGGTGCTGGAGAGGATCGTGACGGACGCGAGGACCGGCAGCCTCCGCAGCACGCCGTCGAACCACTCGGCCGAGCCGAAGACGAACAGTTTGGCGGTGTGGCGCCCGCTCGGGAGGAGGTACCTGCAAGGGTGAATCGAAGATAGTCATCGTGACGCCGAGAACTGTATCCGATGTGACCGAGTGGTTGCCAACTCGTGTACACATGATAAGATATAAGGTCGTGATTACCGACCGTGGCCGTGATCGTTCTTCACCATGATTACCGCTCATCAATCATTACCACGAATAAGATGTCGATTACGACTGATTACCGTTTGATTATAACCGATTGTCACCTAAAATATTTGACACAATCGCGGATAACCGTATGTGATTACCGGTGAATATCATATGGCTTACCGAGTTGTCAACCCCTCGGGCATGACAGATCGTGGCCGTCGCAGCTCTACCCTTCGTCTGTCTGTCTGTTCGTCTCCGCGATATCTCGAGAACGGTTAGACGTAGAAAGCTCATATTTGGACCACATCTTTCTTGCATCATACCAGAGTCAACCGCCCCTCAGGGGCACCGCAGCTTAAGCGGATTCATAGATAATTTTTACAAGCGGTGTAAAATCCGCCGGTTGGGTGAGGTCCGTATGCGCCATGCGCCGGTCGTGGAGGGGGGGGGGCGGATCAATGACTCGAGTGCGTTACGCTCGGTTAGGTTAGGTTATTTGAGGCTCGGGTAGGTTAGGCTCAGGCAGGTAAGGGTAGGTTAGGATGCGTTGAGCGGCATTGATAACGAAAGGGTGAGGTAAGAGATACGTTCGGAAGCCAGAAGATGAGCGTGGTTGCGATCGTGCGGGGAGTGACGCCTGCAGGGTGATGACTGGTCGGCCTCGCAGGGTCCTGCTCGCTACGGGGTAGCCGCCGGCAGGCCAAGTTCCGCACAAGAAGCTGTGCCAAAAGTATGGTCGCACGTCGCTTAAATGTCCACACGCGAGTCTCTACACCTAAGTGGTTTTGGTAGATGGTTCTTGTTTAACTAATTCTCATTAGTGACTAGTAAAGAAATTTTATGGCTTCATGTAAAATCTATGGAGATTTACAAGGAGGTTATCAGGGGTTTATTATTGCTGACGTATAAAAATCTTGTACACAAATTTTTTCACTTAAAAAAAGAAATGTTTAAATGCGCACTTTGAAGGGAAACTCACGAGATCATCCGAAGATCATCATAAACTAATGAGTCCTTTATAAAAGTACAAGTGAACTTTAGAATCAACTTATACAAAGTTTGTAAGAAACTTGTATGCCAATTATATAAAAACTGGTGCACGAGGGTTTGGGAACGTCGATCGGAAGTATCACTTTCGCCATAAAATACACTGTAATCCCAAATGTGGTGTACATCACAATCCACCTGCGATAAAATCTCATGTCAGCTGCAGCTGTAATATTTTTCACTTATCACAGATAACTGCAATAAAGCTCCATCTGGGATGTTCATTGCAGCTCCAGGTAAAGTATTTTTCACTAATCACACTTGGTCTTCATCGCAGCTAAACGCATTGAATTCACCACACTTGCGTAGACAGTGTAGGCGCTACCTTGGGGAACTACCTTGACAGCGTGGAGAGCGCACAGCCCGCCGCGGAGGCCTGTATCATCGAAGTCGCGTGTCCTTTCGCCCCAAAACGTGGGGCCGCGGCAGCCGCGGCCACGCCGCCGCCAGCGAGAACCAGCGCGGCCGCCAGAATGGCACAGCGGTCGGCAGACATCGCGCAGCGCTCTGCACAAATGTCAATGTATACATTTCGCAAGATTTCACAAAGTTGTATACCAATGTATGCTCTTGTACTGTGTACAATTTGTGAAATTTCACACAATGCAGTGTGGTTGATTCACTGAATTTTTGTGTTAATTGCAACGTACACTGTTAAAAATTTTAACGGTAAATGCCTACGGTCATCACTCGAAATTTGTTACCTCGCCTGATCGTGCCACAGATAGTACCGTAGCCGAACAAAAACGGAGGGGACCGTAGAACTTCACCGCAAAAACAATTTGTGACAAAAAAAAACGCCGTCATATGTTGTGCGGACACACGTGGAATCTGTTGGTAAATGGACATTACTTGGACTTGTAAACGGTGCAGCTCTGAGGCCTTGGCAGAATTCTGGTTCGCGAAGCTGACTGTGACGGGTTGGGAAACCTCATGCTAGTGTGTTTCAACGTTGTACACGGTCTATGAGAATTGCAAGGATATTTTGGCCATTGCGTTGGGAAGAACTACCCAGATGCATGCCCCGGTGCGCTGGACATTCAGGTGCGCCCTCAGAAAAATCGAAGTCAGATTTTGCAGGAGTTCGGAAACATCCCTCACCTGGCCGATGACCAACTCGAACACTGGGGAAATCGCCCACAATGACTTGGTACACCCAGGTAACTACGCTGGGCCTAAGGAGTGGAGAAAATAATTAGTTCACTTTCGGCGTCGCCAGAGGAAACTCTGTCCGCCAGGGAGCGGACAGACTGGCGACTGCAGGAAGCACTCAGCCGAGGCGCGCCGTGGAGAACGCCGAAGGCACGGGAGAGCCGTGGGAACTCGGCCCACTGCGCCGGCCCCCCACGCGCCTCCCTTCACCACCGAGACCTGGGCTGCCCGACAGACGCGTGACACCTGGCGCATGACAGGAGTAACACCGAGTCCAACAATAAGCGGTATACCGAATAAATATCGAGCTTCGTCACGGGCCGCTAAGCATGCCCGGTGAAATAGGTTAGGAATCAGTGTTGTTTTATGAGCTTACCGCTAAGTGGTTTCACTTGACAAGAAATATGAGTTTTTTTTTTAATGCCCGAAAAGTGCTCGTAAAACTAGAGATAAGAATACTGTCCCACTAAGTGGGACACTGGTAGGCCCGAAGTTTTGCACATGATTGGGCATTTTGAAGATTTGTAGATACTGTCTCACTCTGTGAGAGACTGGTAGGCCCGGGTCCCACCGAAACGGTCCTCCTGCCTTGAGTCGCCACTCTCGTAGCCGTGGCTCGGCCAGGCCCCGGCTCGGCTCGGCACATCAACAATGGGTACCCGGCAAGGGCAGCGCAACAAAAATGAAGGATGGAAGATTTGGTAGTGGACTAGAAAAGAATGGAATAGCGGATGCAGCCAGCTGACGAGCCGAGCAGGGGTAGCTCTGTCCCTTTCTTTTGCCATTGGATGGAGTGAGATAGCTGAATTTCAAATGCGTTTTTACGCTTACTGTTACATTTTATAACTTTAAAAGTAGGTTTGCTGTACTTGCCCAGTCACCCTCGATAATTCTGTTAGACAGATTTTTGATTTTTTGCCTCGTTATCGATCTACAGCAATTGGCCCTGTGGACAATAGATGCGCGTATAGTTGTGTCCCTTTCTTTCGCCGTATAAGAAGAAGTGAGATAGCTGACTTTTAAATCGATTTTTCGGCCACTTGGAAGCTTTTTCAAAGTTTAAAAACACGTCAGCGTGCCCTGCAAAAGTATCCTGCGTCCACGTGCACAGTTTCAGAAAATTCTTATAGAGGGCCATAAGGGCAATGCATAAAAGAAGAAAAAAATACTGTTCCACTAAGTGGGACACTGGTTGGCCCGACGTTTTGCACATGATTAGGCATTTTGTAGATTTGTAGATACTGTCTCACTCTGTAAGACAGTATCTACTTCCGGAGTTTCGCACAGGTTTGGGTTGGTTACGTTACCGCCTATTTAAGTTTTATGAGTTTATTTAATTTTGTTTTTTAAAATTGAAGGATATTTGAAGGTTTGTTTTAGTTTTGTAATGGAACGGGGCAGTTTTAAAATTACAGTTTTACAGTAACGGTCAGTGCACCGTTTTATTCTCATACGCGGGCCGCCAAACGCTGGCCTGCAAGGTGTTGTCCCCGCCCGGCTTGGCCCGGCGGCCCGACAATGCACGCTTCGCTCTGAGTCTCGGGTCCCTTGGCTTGTTGTGCGTACTCTAGGGTAGAGGGGAGGGGTAGGGTCCCACCGAAACGGTCCGCCTGCCTTGAGTGGCCACTCTCGTAGCCGTGGCTCGGCCAGGCCCCGGCTCGGCTCGGCACATCGACAATGGGTACCCGGCAAGGGCTGCGCAACAAAAAAGGACGGAAGATTTGGTGGTGGTCTAGAAAAGGATGGAATAGCGGATGCAGCCAGCTGACGAGCCGAGCAGGGGTAGCTCTGTCCCTTTCTTTTGCCATTGGATGGAGTGAGATAGCTGAATTTCAAATGCGTTTTTACGCTTACTGTTACATTTTATAACTTTAAAAGTAGGTTTGCTGTACTTGCCCAGTCACCCTCGATAATTCTGTTAGACAGATTTTTGATTTTTTGCCTCGTTATCGATCTACAGCAATTGGCCCTGTGGACTATAGATGCGCGTATAGTTGTGTCCCTTTCTTTCGCCATAAGAAGAAGTGAGATAGCTGACTTTTAAATCGATTTTTCGGCCACCTGGAAGCTTTTTCAAAGTGTAAAAACACGTCAGCGTGCCCTGCAAAAGTATCCTGCGTCCATGTGCACAGTTTCAGAAAATTCTTATAGAGGGCCATAAGGGCAATGCTCAAAAGAAAAAAAAAAGTCCAATCGGGTCAGACGATAAGGCAACTCCGTTCCACTTCGTGCCTAAAAAGTCTTTTCCCGAAGCTTCTAAAATAACTGCTCTGCGAGCTCTTTTAACGATATAGTCAAAGTTAAAGACTTTCCCGGCCCCGCGTGCGGCCAATCGTATGCTTTGTTGTGAGACGCGGCGCTACGCTCCGGCGGGCAACACGCTCGTTATATATGTTTAAATCTTAAGGAAATAAGTGGTATACGAGGCACTGTTAGGGTTAGGTTAGGGGTGGTTCAGGTTTTATGATGTAAGCATCCGGTTGAGACTTAATTTCTTAACCCATATTTGAATCCCTCCTTTTTGATCTTTTATTACTAACTGTCTTACATAACCAACTTACACCTTTTCCTCCACGAGGTAGCCTAACCTAATTCGAACACATTGTTTCCTAATCCTAGCCTAACGTAGTAATTCCCTATTTTTCCGCTAAAATTACCCTTGGCAGCACTTCATTCCAGCAAATCTGACTCGCCCATTTCACTCCTTGCCTGCAGGTGTACAGTAAAGTGCTTCAAAAAATTTAGATTTTTAAAATACGGCCAGAATCTGATAGAAGCATGTCTCAGATAGCCCTACACCAAAATTTAACGATTTTGGTCAACATTTACCCGGAGCGCAGGGCAAAAAACGAAGCCGTCCCTACCTCACCGTGCTAGGAGCCGCCATCTCCAGGCCGTCCTTGTGACGTCATGCGTCTCCGCTGGACGATGCCACTTGGTAGCACTATTCCCTGGGGTGTCTCCCACCCCTACGAACACAGTTTGGACTGTTCGGAAAATTGCCGCGGCACGCACGCTTCGGAAAATGTGTGAAAATTTGAGGCAAGGTGGAGAGGGGGAAAGGGGAGGCAGGTGCCAGATTTCTTCGGGGCGGTTCAAGCCCGTCCCACGGGGTACCTAACAAGCTACTCTGATCCGAAATGTCACTCAAGTAGAGCCCTCAAAGGGAGAAAAACCCTGTTACCGCCTGGGGGGTAGGCAGACATTGGACACACGTGTCAGTCAGCTTTGGTCAGTCTGGAGCGGAGCTTGAGGTCCCCTCACGCGACAAGAATGGGGCCGACCGCAGCGACCGCCGCAGGGCGCCGTGCCGGCCCCGCACGGTCCCACTTGACAGATTATAGCCGCCGCAGGCCGAGGCAGACTTACGCTAGGCGTGGGGTGGCGGAACAGTGAGTCACCATGGGCGAAGCTCGTTACGCCACGCGCCCACCTTGTCTAAAAACTGACCAAAATCAAAGGACAACTTGGAAAGAGGCTGTTCTAGAACCACGTAGCCGTGCTGATGAGCGTGAAGAGGGCGTGGAACCGTCAGTGGGAATCGAACCCACCAGGCCTGCAGTCGTGGAGACGCAGACCCGTACCAACAACAGTGTGCTCCAGCACCACTCCTGCCCTTGGAGATGAGTTACGTGGTTTCTGAACGGTTTCTCGCTTTTTTAAGAAACAGCTCCCGACTGCGCTGCGACGGTCTAATAACAGGCAGCACATCTTGAAATCGCTCTACCTATCAAGCGTCGCAGGAACGGTTTCATATCTAGTCTTGGCAGTGTTTTTCTTGAAAGTTGCACTCTCCCTCCCGGATGTCATGTACAATGTACAGTTTGTGTTCACTTACGTTTACCTTTTTTTGTATTGCTCGGGTCTCGCAGGATTCGCCCGACTTGGCAGGGCCTCCAAACAATGGAAAGTCACAGGTTGCGATTGTTTAAGATATTTCTATCCTGTCACTCACCCAAAATGAACATAATCAGCTGGTTGCTCTTCCGTCGGTCAGCCCTGCCGCGGGTCAGCACAGCGCGGCGCGGTGCGTTTGTACCACCCGCGAGATGAGGGGTAGGCAGGGGTGTGATTTTTGTCACTCACAAGCCCTCTCTCGCTGTTCCGAACACCTTTTTCAGCGCTGCTCCGGGCGCGTTCTACCCGCCCCTGAGTTGCCAACTCGATGGTCCGACGCTGGTCCTCGCTGGTACCGACGCGCCGATGACAAGTCATCGTTGATTGCCGACAACTCTGCCGTCAGCAGGGCGGCAATCGCCTAGGCGTACTCCTCAGCCGAACTGTTTAAGTACCGGCCGGCTGCGCGAATCGGTTGATGTGGACGGCAAGTGTCATCACCTTGCAATGGACCCCCAATCGATTAATGGTCTTCCGGAATGTTGCCAGGTCCACCGCTAGACTGTCCCACGAAAACAAAAAGTTAAAATTTTTGATAATGAATTTTAAATAAAGGATAGGTAAAAATAAAAACCAAAATTTTGTGGAAATGAAACTGACCATAATTTTCGGCATAAAATCTGGTATCCGAAACATGCATTTTATGTCGCTTTTAAGTGCGCCTGAAGTTCAGTTAGAACTTTGCAAGCTATTTTAAATACCGATTTCAGGACACACATCGAACTGAGGCGGTCGGCAGTGGTCGTGATGGTGCTGGACGGGTGTCTGGGGGCCCAGCAGCCCCAAAGGGTGCCGGGGAATAGATTAGGCGCAACAACAGTGATGCAGGGGGCCATGGTGTGGCAAAAACCGTCAAAATTACTTTAAAACTCTTCAGCCGCGTGCGCAATCTCTAAATCGGCTCCAAAATTTCTGAAAAAAAATTCAGGGGTCCTCTCATGACACAAAAGACACGCCGCCGGAGGTGTGCGGGATACTTTTGAAACCTTTTGTTATTTCGTACCGCCAGGGTCCACACATCGCCGGCCACCGCAAAGACCCCCGCCTGCACAAATCCTAGTCTGTGCTGTTGGACCTTCGGCAGCTGATGGATTTCTACTCGGCGAGGCTGGACTTCCATTGCGGGTGCTTGGTCCGCCGGCGCCGTGACGCACGCTGCCGCCACGAAGATTCCTGCAAAATGGATGAAATTAAATTAGTAATCCTGTTCTTATACTAGTACGGCAGAGCTGGGCTCTTCCTGGTCGTGTCCGGAACCGGTGGACCGGCGAGGAAGTGCTTCATGTTCTGGACGTGGGCCTCTCGCGGGGCGCGGCCTGGGATGAGGCGGCTTCACGCCGTACGGCTTCCTTCGCAGTGAACAGTTACAGGTTAGGTTATTTACACTGTTTTATTAGTCACTCACCCCGAATGTACATAGTAGCTCGTTGCTCGTCCGCACGGTCAGCGCTGCCGCTTCTAGGTTACACGAATGGCCCCGGGTAAGCACAATGTGGGGCTTTTGTACCACCCGCGGGGAAAAAAAGGGGTAGGCAGGGGTGTGATGTTTATCACCCTCCAGCCCTCGTCTCCCCGCGTAGGCCTTCAGCCCCCACCCGTCTGCCCCGGGTTTTCCATATGCCACCGCGCGAGCACTGACCGCCGGTCGGGCTTACATAAACAGATTGCGAGACGCACATTCTCCCCCGGCCGACATCCGGCAGCCCGCAGATCACAACAGCCCCCGGTCAGCGAGCGGCGACATGGGGAACTGGGAGGGATCGGCTCCGATTGGGGGGGGGGGGGCATGCGTTCATGACTTCTCATGCCGCACATAATACTGATGGCTTCCTCAATGCTCCCTCAATGGGTGATCCTGGCTGCGTGAATCCGCAGGTCACTAACTAAAATATCTCACACGTCGTGAGGGACCTGTTGATGTATTCAGCGATAGACCTTTGTACTTAAAATATTTTATCAACTTGCTGACAAAGCATAGACTCCAGCATTATTGACGCAGGACTGTATTTGGTACGCAGACTTAGCAACTGATTCTGTTCTAATATGTTCGTGTACTGCTGGCACAGGCACTGCAAGAAAATTTCTGTGAAAGACATGTCGGTGAACAAGAAGAACGGCACGGGTTCTCCCAAGTGTTCCTTTGTACCAGAAAGGGCACTGGTCGCTGATCTGCTTGACCCAGCCGGTACATCTCGAGACATGGGCCATCTTGACGTCGTCCAGAAAATGGCTGAGCATGAAAGACATTAAAAACCTGAAAGCAAAAAGGTTGGAGTGCCCTGCCAAAATGACGAATGTGGCGTATGTGTCATCCATTTTGCTACATCAGTTCTTCAGCATGGTAAGCAGGGCCAACCCTGCTTTCGCTAACCTCCGAGATTAACGCGTTAAAATTAGCCGTTAACATAGTAGTCGGCGCGGTACGCATACAGACGTTGTAAATTGTGTTAAAAGCACCAAAATTTGTGGAGTTATTCCTAAGAGTATTTAGAAAAAATGGCCCGCAGCCCATTTTCGAGTATTTGTGTGGAGTCGAGACATTGAACACTTCTGAACACCATTATTTTGTACCCGAAAATAGACGGCATGTACCGACATTAAACGAAACTGAGTCCGTTAAATCGTGTCTATAGGGAAGTTTTCGGGCCTGAGATAGTCCAGAGGCGTTATGCATAGGTGTAGTGTTGTGGCTAGCGCACACGTACGCCCGTCCCGCGCTTATCAATCGTCAGACCCATGAACGCCTAGCACCCGCTGTAGCGCAGCTTGCATGGGAACCACAAATAATGTTTAACGCCCCTCAGGCCTATCAAGGGATTGGGGCAGGACGTCTGGCACTGATAACACGCAGATACGCCCTTGCCCCCACCCTTCAATTTGACTGGAGCACCCATCGCTTGGGCCCTCAGCCCGCTCCAGTCAGCGCAGTTCACACCAGGAGCTTGGGCGAGACACTTCGGTCGGAGCGGCAACCATTGTTCCGGTGAGTGGAGGGACACAGAGAGGAGCCACCCTTTTGGTAACAATAAATCCTAAGCTGTAACTACTACCGGAATATTCGATCCGATCCATGAGCTCAAGCAAAGCGCCACTCGAGAAAGAACCCCAAAACTAGGGCCGAACAACAGTAGAACACACTTCGATTGCTTTTGAACGATATTTGGCGTTAAAATTGAACAATTGTGAACACCAAACTAAAACATTGCACTAGTCGCGCTCTTGTGCGCAGATATGAATACGAAAACTTGCATTGAACAGGCACACTGCTGAATGGGGACTCAAGTGAATCTCTGCATGAATTCCAGGGCGTTCAAACATTGAACACATTGAACAGACATATTATAAACTGTAGAAAAAAGGACTTAAAGCCGTCAGTCACGACCAACGTCGATCCTGTTACCAATACATCGAATGGGAACCAGCATTTAGATTAAACCTTCGGTCCAACCTGTGTTTCAACTCATGAACACTTCGAACACACAGGTAAAATTCGTGCAGGTACGACGTGCTGGGTGTCGTATCCACATAACCTTAACCTGCTAAGCTCGAAAATGACAGGTAAATGACACTGGGATGACGTCTTCAACATAAGTTGGCAACATTAGTTTTTCTGGCTTGTTTTCATCGTAATTTAAACATGTACAACTAGCGCTCTTCAGGTTTGGTGTATCGCCCTTAAGTGTAAATGTTCATTTTCTGGTGTTTTGGCAAAATGTCGAAAACTATAAAAAATGAACATCTACACCAAAAGCGGTACGCAAAATCTGAAGAGCGCCAGTTGTATAGGTTTACATTGCGATGAAAACAAGCCATTCGGAAACGAGGTACGACCAAAATTAGCGAAATGGCGGAGGATTCCCGATTTCAGTGGTACGAACGGAGTTGCTATGTTTCACCTGTGAGGCGAGGTAGCCCCCGTCGGCAGCACTGAGTGAACCCACGTGACCTGACGGCCTCGGTCACTCCCCAGACTCCTCCCCAACAAGGCCCTACCATAACTACGCCGAAAAAGTACAGTCTTCCCGCAGTTTATTAACGGGACGGGCGAAAAAGTGGTGCTTTGCGGGTTGCCTAAGCCCACTACAAATGTCTCTTGCGGAGCCCCTAGAAGGGGGACAGGCGGTCACCGCAAGCACACCCTCCTCCCTCTTGCCCCGCCCCCGCCAGGGCCGAGTCCAGGCCCACGGAAACGCACCGCTCCACCTCGCCACCTGGAACGTGCGATACCTGGCCCGGGCGGGCGCGGCGATCGAGTTGGCCAAGGAACTGAAGGCGCAGGGCGTGCACATCGTAGCCCTCCGGGAGGTCCGGTGGCCGGACAGCACAGTGTACGAGGTCCGTATATTTAATATTTAAACTATAACAAATAATCCCCCACGAAAGACTGACTGATCTATACAAAACATTTCGCACTTGCGCTATACCTACAGACTCGGGAGTGGGCTCGTTGGATTCGTCTCGTCGACAATTGGGAAGGTCAGAAATGTCGGATCCTGGAAAAAAAATCGTTTTCACCTTGAAATTTGAGAAAAACCATTTCTGCGGTGCGGGCCCGGTGTGACGTTAGCGGCGCCGCTCTGGTGCCGCCGTGCCGTGAGCGGCAAAGATTGAGGGCGAGGGGAGTAGAGGGGCAGCTGGCGGGGTGGGGAGGTGCTTGGTGTCCCGCTTGCGCGCGGGAGCGGGACACCAAGCGGCACCGCCGGCGGCGGGCAAGGGGGGGGGGGGGGGGGGGGGGGGGGAGGGGCCGGGCGGGCTGGCTCAGTTCTTTTCGCCTCTCGCGCGCGCGGACGGGTGCCGGCCGGTCTCGTCGTCATTATTAAAATATTATTATTTATTTGTTAGTTATAAAATCCGGTTTCCGCGCACGCGTGTGTGTGGTTCTGCTGGGAGAAGCTCTTGTCATTCTGTATATCTGTTGTAGAGTAGTATAGAACTCTGATGATGAAACAGTTGCATTCATTCATTCTTGTTTGTGTGTTTTTATTTTATAGGTTATGAAAACTGCCGGTGTGATGTGTGGTGGCCGCATCGCCGTCGCCGCCGCCCCCACCCTGGCCCGGCTTTATTATGCCGCATGCTTCTGTGTCGATGTTAGTTGGCTCTTTCAATAACATTTTTAGAGGTTATATTGTTTATAATCAAGTATATCTCATGTTGTTGCAGTGATCCGCCAAGCCCGGCCTGGCCTGGCCTGGCCTGGCCCGGCCCGGCCCACCCCACCCTGCCGGCAATATGCTATCCAGGACTTGCTCCATACCCATAGAAAACAAGGTATCTTGCAAACAGGTTCTTGGAACAGGTAATTATAGTTTCTTTTCATGTTGATTCAGCGCTGCTCGCTGCTGCTCCTTCCTTCCGTGTTGCTGTGGCCTGCTGCCCACCCCTGTGCTTATGAGGTTAGTTTATTACATTCAAGGTTAGAAATGTAAATCGTCGGGTGGGGCTAGCTCAGTGCTTTTGGCCTCTCGCGCGCGGGGACGGTGTGGACGGGTGCCGGCTGGTCCCGTCATTATTAATATTATTATTTATTTATTGATAAAAATCCGGTTTGTGCGCAAGCGTGTGTGTGTGTGTGGTTCTGCTGGGAGGAGCTCTTGTCATTCTGTATATCTGTTGTAAAGTAGAACTCTGATAAAACAGTTGCATTCATTCATTCCTGTTTGTGGGTTCTTATTTTATAGGTTATGAAAACTGCCGGTGTGATGTGTGGTGCCCGCATCGCCGTCGCCGCCGCCGCAGACACCACCCTGGTCCCGCTTTTTATGCCGCATGCTTCTGTGTCGAGGTTAGTTTGTTCGTTCAATAAAATTTTTAGAGGTTATATTGTTTAATCAAGTATCTTATATTGTTGCAGTGATCCGCCAGGCCTGGCCCGCCCCGCCCTGCCTTCAATGCTGTCCAGGACTTGCTGCACACGCACAGAACAAGACCACAAGGTTTTTGAACAGGTAAGTTTAGTTTTTCATTATAAACTTTGTCGTTATCCTTGAATAAAATGTTTTTTTTTTTTTCATGGTGATTCAGCGCCGCTCGCTGCTGCTCCTTGTTTTCTTCCGTGTTGCTCTGGCCTGCTGCCCACCCCAGTGCTTAAAAAGGTTAAAAATGTAGTCGTCTTTAAAATTGATATATCATATTTTGGTTCTAGTGAGTCGCAAAGTGTTTGTGTCTTGCTGCTCCTGTTGGCAAGCTGCTCTTCTTTCTCGCTCCAGTCTTCATAGTTGGTTCTGCTGGCTTCACGTAAAAATAACTTGTTTTTAATCAACATTCATTAATAATAAAACGTTAAGAGGTTACGCACATTAAAATATTTTGTTTCTTGTAGCAGTGAGCGGCGCTGCCGCACTTGCTCGCACATCTTTTCCTCGGACGACGGTTTTCTACACCACATCACAGTCTGGCAGGCACCAGTACGAACGACCGCTGCCTGGAGTGTCCCGCTGTTGCCTCCCTCCTCGCTCTCCACTCTATGCCGTGTTGGAGGCAAACGGTTTTCTCTATGGAAGACAAGGTGAGTATTTTTCTCTCCTCCCGATTTTTTTTTTTTTTTGAAGATTATCGGCTGAGCGGTAGCGAACTAGGACACAAGTGCTTTGTCTGTTTGTCCGGGCGAACTGTTGACTGTCAACTCCCGACTAGGCCACCGGTTAGTGTTCATTTTCTCTGTCTTCGAATGTTAATGTCTGTTGCTCTCTATTCTTTTTAGGTGGCGAATGCGCCGCTCCCGCCGCCGCGTCCGCTGGTATTCAGTGCTGGAATGTCTGCATTTCAATTCAAGACGTCAACCTCGAACCGCTGGCATCGCATCGCGGCTTCTCTTCTCTGCCCACACCCTGGCCTCGACGCGACCCAACGGTTTTCGGCCGTAGCGAATTGTAAGTGTTTCGCTCGAATTTATTCATTTCCTGGCCTGCAAACATTGCTTTTGGTTTGTGCGTTAGGCGGGCAGCGTGTGGTGGGGCCCCTGGCCGCTCCCCCCGGGGCATGTCGGTAATAGGGTGTTGCATTCGACAGCGGAAGCTGTTGCCAACTCCCAACTGCTCTTGTAGTTTCTTGCCGCGCACGCGAAAATCCTACTTCTATTCGTGTCTGTGCGTTTACGCGCTCCCCGCAAGCTCTTGGAATCCTCGTTTCTACAGCCCCCGCCGAAGTAGGGATCTCCGTAGGTGGAACAAACCGGACATATTAATTTTTAAAACCGTGCTGCGTCCCCTGCAGCCGACGCCGACCCTTTCCTCGATGCCACTCTATGCTCTTTCAATTTAATAACGTTTATTGAGTCTTCGTACCTTGAAACAATAACGTTTAAAATTGTCGCTGTATTATTATATCAAATGTTTCTTTGTTGCAGTGATCCACCTGTCCCGCTCTGCCGTCGCCACCGCTGATGCCGCCAAGTGGATCTCAATGCAAGACCTAAGCCCTCGAAACACAGCTGGCATCGCATCGCAGCACTAGCCTCGCCCGGCCGCTGCGCGTTATCTCTTCCCTGCTCCAGCCTGTCCTCGACTCGACCCCAACCGTCCTCGGCCGTAACATATTGTAAGTCTTTCCTCTTCATCCTACCAATTTTTTCGATTTATAACATTGTTTAGGTAGTAGTGTCTGGCGGGCAGCGTGTGCTGGGGCCCCATGGCCGCGTCCTTAGGCATGTCGGTGATAGGGTATTGCATTCCAAAGAGGACGCTGTCGGCAACTCTCAACTCCCCTTGTAAATTCCTGCGCCGCGCACCCGTATCTCCGGCTGAATTTTCTTGCCTTCCTCTGCTTTACAGCGGTACCCCCGTAAGCTTTTGGAATGCTGGTTTCGACAGCCTCGGTTGTTGTAGGAAATTTCGTAGGTGGCCAAAACCGGAACCTGGAATTTTGAATTGCGCCGCGTCCCCTGCAGCGGCGCCGCGTAGGGCATTGCAGCTGCCCTGTCGAGGGCAACGCACCGGGCAGGTCGGTGTGCTGACCGATTGGCCTTGCAGGGTCCTGTACTCCGTGTACTCCCTAGGGGCATCCATTAAGACTTTCCCCTGTATGTGCTCTGAGGTACAGTCTCGAACTGACTGCTTCGCTGGGATTTATTGTACTTCTCTTTACATTTGGAGAGCTTCTTTTTCATTAACGTTCGGAGTTCATTTGGCAATGCTCCTGGTTTATTAAACTTCTTGTTACTCAGTGCATTCGTTGGGCCTCTCCGCCGCGTGTGCTCGAAATTTTTCTAGTACAGGGAACACCTTGTGTCACTTTTTCTTCCGCTCCATTTCTGTCGGGGACCAAGGAGAAGTCAGGTACGCTCCTAAGGGGGACAACTCTATTTATCGTGCCATAATGGTATCTCGGACTTTGTGCATTCGCTCTCCCTTTCTCTCTTTCTCTCTCTCTCTCAAAAGGGTGCGGGTTGCCTACATATCTGGCGCCCTCAACTGCTGCGCTTCTCGTAGGGGTTAAGGGGGGGGGGGCGTGCACCCTCCCCACGTGCACCCCTCTGCAGGGGGCGTCTCCTTTCCCCACCTTTACACCCCGAAAAAATAATTTTAAAAAAGGTGTAGAAATGGGGGGGGGGGGGGGGAACAAGTCGGCACGACTGTGAAGTGGGCCCCGCGCCCAAACCACCTGGAATGTATCGGGCGGCCGCAGGCCGCCCTCGGAGACGCCCTACTGCCGGTGACGAAACAGTAAGTCAGGTATATATACGTTAATTGCCTACCTACAGGCGACTAAAGGGCGCGGGATGCCTACATATCAGGCGCCCTCTACTGCTGCGCTTCTCGTGGGGGTAAAGGGGGGGGAGGCGCCCCCTCCCCATGTGCACCCCTCTGCAGGGGGCGTCTCCTTTCCCCACCTTTACACCCCGAAAAAATTAAAAAAGGGGGGGGGATGTAACAAGTCGGCACGACTATCAAGTGGGCCCCGTGCCCAACCCACCTGGAATGTATCGGGCACGCCCTACTGCCGGAGACGAAACAGTAAGTCAGGTATACGTTTTTGCCTACCTACAGGTGACATAAGGGTGCGGGCTGCCTACATATCTGGCGCCCTCAACTGCTGCGGTTCTCGTGGGGGTTAAGAAGGGGGGGGGGGGGTGCCCCCGCCTCATGTGCACCCCTCTGCAGGGGGCGTCTCCTCTCCCCACCTTTACACCCCCAAAAAAACAATTAAAAAAGGTCTAGATATGGGGGCAAAAGAAAAAAAAAGGCGGCACGACTATAAAGTCGGCCCCGTGCCCCACCCAAGGCGGGCGTAGCCCGCCACCGGGGGGGTCCAGGGGGGGCGAAGCCCCCCCTGGCGAGCGAAGCGAGTATTTAAATGCACTTGTATATATTTGTATTGGTGTAACTAGTGTATTGGAATTTCCAAGTTGCGTAACTTCTTTGTCTCCACTGCGTGACTCACTGCGTGACTCACACACACGGAGGTCTGCTGGTCCAGCTCACACCCGAATAGTTATATTTGGCCACCCCCTACCAGGCAGGAGTCCCCGCCTCGGTTTGCCTTATAAAAGGGCGCCCTCCTGAGCAGCTCCTCAGTTCGCCATAGTTCGCCTCCCAGTTCAGCTCAGTTCGCCTTCGCCCCTCATCCGTGCCATCTCTTCACGCCACTTTGGTTTCTGATCAGGCCTGCCCTCTGCTAGTCTGACTTAGCTTATGTGCTCTCGACCACTGGACTTCTCTGTGCAACACTTAGAAACTATCCAAAAGGTATTTATTCTCTGTACTACATTCCTGCTCTCGCATTACGAATTATATACGAAGGGTATGATACACACTTTGCATTACTTTACTTGTCCCAATCCATGAGTCCTCGACTCATACATAACACGGTTCACATCCCGTGGCAGTGCTTAATAAAGCTCTATCTGGGCTTGCACAACGTGGTGCATCGGCCAGAAAGTCTTGTACGCTCCTGGGTTTTAAAAAGTGCTAAAGTGTGTTTTTTTTTCTCTCCCCTCCCACCCGTCGTATATCGTTCAGAAAGTCTTTCTATGTAGGTGTTGTTATCTTTCCCTCCCACCCACCCTTTTTCTGAATTTCCATTCTTTTGTTCCTTCATTTTTCTTTTCATAGCTTTGCCTTCGTCTGAATGGCACGCGGGCTCACCCCTCCTAAATTAGCTCAATTATTTCAATTCACTCAAATTCATCTGGAACAGTGTGTCGATTACCAATCAAATTTACCATATTTTGTTCTCTTGCGAAAAGAACCTCTAAATTATAACGCTTCTATTCAAATTGCGAATAGACTTTTGGCTTCCCTCCGCGCTCTTGACAAAGCGTTTTCTCACGCTGCAGTCACTCCCCTTGCAAGAAAGCATCGCCGTCAGGCTATCCGATTTTTTCTCCAAGGACGATTTGCCCTCACTGCTCACCCGCAGTTGGATTTTATTCACGATAATAATCATATTTCCTTTCAAACCCTCCGCTTCCCTCTGCAGACAGTCGTTGCTTTCGTACGATTTTTAAGGGAAGAACGTTTCACTAACCAGCACATAGCATACGCCCTTTCCTGTGCCCTCCGTCATTTTGTTCATTGTGTGGTTGACTATAACACCCACGCTCCATCGCGCATTCCCCACCTTGTGCCTACCGACACAAACATGGCGCAAATGCCGCTTCTAACTATTTCCCCTCAACCCCCCTCTTTCAGTGGACACCCTGACGAAGATGTTGACATGTTTTTAGCCCGTCTTGACAGAGTGTTGGCTGTCCATGAAAATATCACGCCCGCCCAAAAATTATTTTATCTTGAAAATTGTGCTACAGACCAAGCCCTCGCGCTTATTCATAGAGAACTGCAATGGCTCAGTGATAATCCCCGTGCCCCTCCTTTCAATCGTTATGAAGAAGTGATTCATGATTACGTTCGCGAAAAATTGCGAACAGGTTTTGCTCCAGATCTGGATGTTCAAAGATACAAAGATTCCAACATAGAGTAAAATTACCAAATGAAAGCTATCCTCAGTATTTAAATAATCTTCTTGAACTCTGCCGCAAAAGCAGAATAAATTATCTCCAACAGCAACTGTTTCACTTGCATAAGTGCCTGCCCTTAAATATATCTACGGCACTCAGACCACAGGACTACACTGATACCGCCACATTTTTGGCCGCTGTCCAATCTATTGACTCATGTCAAAGAGCCAGTGTCCGCGCTCACACGCAACACACTTTAGCGAGCTCCTCTGATTTTTCCACACTCCAACAGGCTTTCAGCGTGCCCGCCTCTACTTTCTCCCCCTCCCTCCTGCCCCCTCCCGCCGCCCCAGCAGCACCGACGGCCCCCGCTGCCCAGCCAGCACCGGCTGCGGACGCCGCTCAGTCGGCCCGTCTCGACGACACTCTCAACAAATTGCAAATTTTTTTGACCAAGGTGCAGACTACAGCACCGTCACCGCCCTCCCCGCCAGCTGTCCCTCAGACGATAGCTCCGGTTCCCGTTTCCCAATCAGTGATCCCTGCACCAGCAGACGACAAAATTGATGTGCTTATAACTAAATTGCAAAATCTTGTGCTTGCTGTACAGCAACCTGTGGCCCATGCAGTCCAACCTCCTCAACGGCCCCCGTACCGAGATAATAATTTTTCTCATAGGCGTTCCCCCTCTCCCGCCCCTCGCGATGGTCGTTCCTTTGTTCCTTCTCAGCAGTACTATAACAATCGTAATAACAATCAACAATATTACAACAACCGTAATAACAACCAGAACTACAGTAACAACTACCAGCGCTACCCGCAGCGTCGACCATATGACAATGGTCCCCGTCCGAATCAGGATTCCCAAAATAACAACTCCGCTCCGCGCCAGCAGCGCAGACCTAACCCTTCCTATAGGACACCTGGTAAATCCGAGGATTTCTCAACACCCACTGTGTATGAGCCCCGACGCCCGTCGGAAGGCACAGAAGGCCGCCGCCTTCCTCGGTATCCCCCAGCTGTCGCCAGGCCCCTAAATCTATTTGGCATCCGGTAGACATAGACTACATAGATCAAAATTTGTTCAAAAAAACACCAGTACAAAATGTTTTTTGGAAGCCGGGCGTCAACATATCAAAAGATAGCGGTACCCAAATTTTGACATGAGTTAACACACCAAAACGATCATTTTGTCGTGCGGAACCTTTTTGATTTCGAAAATTCCTAAAATAAGAAGGTGTCCGTCTACCCTCCCGCATGAGGTGCGCGCTTCTACCGGGCTGCGTCACAAAGAGCATAGGCAGGCACTTTGAACGCCTTTTGGGTAGGCAACCCATGCGTTCTGCACGCACGCATGCGGAGTGGGTTGCCTTACCCCACTCTCGCAGGCGCCCGCCTATCCTAACCTTATGGAGAGGAGAGGGAGAGACCCTCGGGGGGGGGGGGGGGGGGGGGGGGGGGCGCTTCGGCAGGAGGGTACCCCCCCCCCCCCCCCTCCTTCACGACGGTGGGTGGTGACGAGCGTCGAAAGAGACGGGAAACGTCTGTTAAAGTAGTAATGTAGTCACAGTAAGTCCACAATCCCCAGATATTGACCCTCATCCTTGGAAATAGAACACAACTTGACACAATCCGACACAATCCAAACGCAATCCGACACAATCTGACAAAAACCAAACACAGGCCACCAAAACATCCGCATGCACTACACCAGCACCCGCGCTCTCATAAACTAGCCACTATACACCCAGCTGTCCCCTCTCCGTCCGTCCTTCCGGATGCCCCCTCCGAAGAAAGCACGCCTCAGGAGACCCCTCGCCGGCGCCGTCGCGCTGCTCGTCGCCGCAACACGCGCGACTCCACGGAAGCATCTCTTGCCCAAGCTGTCACGCGCATTTTACGATTCACCAGCCCTCTGCCCTCCGAGCGCAGCCAGGCAGACAAGCCTGCTCGCACCCGGCCTGCGACACCTAGCCGCCCCGATCTAAATAGAGATCTCTTACTCTACCGGCTCCCTACAGCCAGCCAAAAAATATGGCTCTGCCCGCGGCTAACTCTGGGCCTTCCCTGTGTGCGCCCGCCTGCCTCTGCCCCTTCCTCCATGGTGCATCTCTCTCGCACTCTCCCTCTCTGTCGGTCGCCGCTCGCTCAGCCGAGCCTGCACGGTCCTCACCGCTGCGCACAATGTCACGATTAGCGAGATTATAAACAATGAATTTAACAAAGAACACACAAACATACAGGATAACACTATTAATTTAGCAAGGGTTATGGCTTGCTCTCTTATTTACACAATGAACCAGGAAGAACAAAACAGATTGTGATACAAATATAACAAAAAGAACAGCAAGAACACATATGAAGGCTACAGTACAACACTTCTGAGAGCAAACCCACCCGGCCCAAGGCAAGCCACCCAATGTACTACTGGGGGGTCGGCCCGGAGCGGGGCCGCCGCCCCGTCCTACGGCGGCCGTCACAGCTGCTGTCTAGTCCGCTACTACCGCTTACCACTGCTCGGCCTCGCGGACCAAACGTGCCCTTGAAGCGCTGCGACGCCCTAGTTGGATTGGGAGGTACCCTTTGAGGCATCTCCGCTGCCGCCTGCCGCCTTCTTGCTCTCAGCAGCCTTGCGTTCAGCCGCCAACGCCTTTGCAGCCTTGTTCTTCTGCTTGCGCTGGTCGTAAGGGGTCAAGACCATCAGAGGCATCATCTTCATGTGGGCCTTCACCCGGGTCATCTGTAGGCCGCCAAAGGTGACCACCCCCTTCTGGTTGGCAATCTGAGCTATGATCGCAACGTTCAGAACAGGTGAAACCAGGGCTGGGGCGCACACATGCATATCTCTATGCCTATAGGTCCTGATCACGTTGGGCAGTAGGAGAGTGCCTCCCACCATGAACACCCCAGGCACGGGCGACACACGGTAATTGGGTTGAAAGGTACTCTGGCCCGGGTTGACAGCCCCATGAGCCTCCCAAATCTGGATGTGGTCCATTCCAACCAAGAGGCCACCAGCCACCTGCAGTGATGTTTGGATTGTCACAGAAGCAACAGGGGCATACACATAGGGCGCCTCCCCAGATATGGCATGATGGAAGCGCTCTGTATTGAGATGGGTAAATACGCCCACGGAGTTGGGTCCGTACCCCTGGGTGACTGTTTCGACACTGAGATCAGCGCTGTAGCCTGGGGTGCTGATCCCCCACTCAGCAGGACGCACTGCCAACAAGACATCCACGGCCAAAGCGTTGCCGTGATGCGGGGGCACCTCAAGAAACAGGTGTCGGGGGGCTAGGGCGACAGGGGGATCCTCAGGGGCAAGCCCGATGTTATTCCAATGCCTGTCACAGAACACCTCTGGCGGGATGGACGTAGCCGTCAACTTCCGCAAGGCAGCGCGGAGAGCCGAGAAAATATCGGCACGGTGAACTTGATTGTTCGGGTTGACACTGAAAGTGTAGGCCTTCCTCTCTCTCTTTCCCTCCAGCGCGCCTCGTCTCTTTTGATTTTACTGTAACATTTTGTTTTGTTTTTAACAAATGTTTGCTAATCGCACGGCCTAGTTGCCAGTATTTTCTTTTTCGTGTTGCAGATGTTTTTCCCCTTCTTCTTCTCTACGCATCTTTAGTAGGGTGCCTCCCTCCGGACCCGCAGCCGGACTCCGAGGCTGAAGAACCTAGATTCGGTGCCCCACCACTTCTAGTTGGGTATTCATGTGATCACCCAGCCACCAATATGACCCAAATTTCCCTGTCCGAAGTTGGTGAACGTACGACACTTTCCCTTCTCGGTACTTCAAAAAAAGTCACAGTTCAGGTGGTTCTCCGACCTGCTTATATTCCCATCTACGCATTTTCCTGTAGAGTTGATTTAGAAATTTCCATCCAGTACTGTGGTGTTTTCAACCACTTAAAATTAAAAACTAGAAAACGCCGACTTCACAAACTCACGCGTCTCGAATGCGACAAACTAGTCCAATATCAAGAATTAACTTTGTTTGGAATTACCATTCATAGTATTCCCCGTAATGACAGTACAAATCATGAATTAATTGTCGCAGGTTCTCTTCAGGAATCTGACGGAAAATGTGAAAATGGTTTATTTGTGGACGAAGGAAAACAGTACCCCGAATCGTTAGTTCACATTATGGCCCACCGTCTCAGTGTTTGATTATACGGCTAAAGTTGACTTAGGTACCAACTTAATCCACCTTAAGGACGGCCTGCAGTGCCCCTATTCAGCCTTGACTTGTCGAGATTTTTGGAGTGGTCATTCTTTCTGGAATGCCGTACCCACTTCTACAGACTGTGACACGGAATCCCACATGATTTTGTACGAAGGTGAAGCAAAATCATCGAGGGGCCCCTCACTGGACACGATCCGTGTACAGCCGGCGACACAATCCAAACACAATCCACGCAATCCCGACACAATCCGCACATTCCCGACACAATCCACACATTTCCATCACAATCCACACAATCCGAAGATATCTCACACAATCCCACACAATCCGAAGAAATCTCAAGCAATCCGTGCAGAAATGTAACTTTATTGCACACTATCTGGTTGGGCACAAGCCAGGGTTGGACTGGCTACCTAAAGACCCCGGCGGCGGCCTGAACAGCCCCCCCCCCCCCCCAAGAAATAAAATTTATTGAAAATAAGCCCGGCTCTTGTCCGCTTCTACCGAAACGTGTCGGGACGGGCGAGGAAACAGGAGGAAACAGATAGCCGAGGGCACAGGAGGCTTTAAAAGGAACAGTTTCCAACAACATTTCGGAGTCGAGTGCCTGCCCTTCACCAAGAACTTGTAACATTTCACTCGGTTGGGTAGCTGCCATGTTTCATTTTATTTCCCATAGACTGCTCACGAGGCCACCACCTCATCCTTGGAAATAGAACACAACTTGACACAATCCGACACAATCCAAACGCAATCCGACACAATCTGACAAAAACCAAACACAATCCGACACAATCCAAAAACGATCCCACACATTCCACACAATCCGACACAATCTAGGCACAATCCACAAGATCCGAAACATTACACACAATCCTACACAATCCTGCACAATCCGGCACAATCACAATCCTGTGTACACTTTTCAAGCTAGTGAGGGACCCCTCGAAAATTATTTACCTCTCACAACGAGTTGTCTGAAGATAAATACGTCATTGTGGATAACGCTATGGAAACATTTGCTTTGCGTTTGTCCTCATCTTTTGAACGCTGTGGCATGAAAATGTACACCACAGACCATTCTCACATCATTGTCTCTATGGTTCCCGAGAAAAAATATTTTTTCTTCTCTCTTGCCTTTGATAACACATTATTTTTGGCCAATTTTCACAGCGAACTCCAATATTTAGAATGGGAAATAAACACTAACCTCCAAAAATTAAATTTGTACGGCGCCTACCGCCGCTGTCTGCTTGAAAGAGACATTATTCGTCACAAACTTGCTTTAATTCGCACTTCTCCTTTCAACGCTGGGTCCATACTCTTCGATAACCCAGCCGGAGTGCTTGTCCACCACTACGGTGAACTAGCCGTCGTTCTCCGCTGCGTTGAAGTCGTTGTGTCCTACCGCCACGACAACTCGTGTTGGTCGTCTCTGCCCATCACGTACAAGCAGCAGCCCGGCCTCAGAGTCACCTCATGCCCTCTCGAGCTCCCGTGCCTGTTGACGCCTACCCCTTCGCGCTCTGACCGACTTGTCCTTTTCGACGTTCGGTTCACTGCCGCTCTGAGTTTTTCGAAGTCAATTGTGTTTGCTTCATTATATACCGTGTGCGCCTTCGCTGCAATTTTGTTTGTGCAGCAAGTTCTGCGCTTTATTCTCCGATTTTGGTGAGTACTAATTTTCATCAACTTCTCAATGCTTTGCCCAGCCAACGATTAACCCATTAATAATTTTGTATTTTTCTCTCTTTTTCTCTCCATCAGTAATATTTCATTGACCTCACCTCCGCCTGTCTTTCGACCTATTTTTTGCTCTACCCTGTTCTTTTTTCACTCTCCCTCTTACATTCTCCCTCTTTATCATTCTCGCTCCCTCTCTCTCTCTCTCTCTCTCTCTCACTCTCACTCTCTTTTGACTTTACTTCCGCGACCGTTCGATTACCGCGTCCCGTTCTTCTGTGTCCGTATTTTTTTTTCTCTCAGTTCATTATGGTTTCTCCCCGTACCCCGTGGGAAGATCTCCCTTTTGAATGCTATGTGGCCCTCAGCCAATACATTCCGGAGTGCCAATTCAAAATTTTCTCGTCCGCGGGTTTCCGCGACTTAATGTTTTCTTTACGGCAACCACGGGAAAATCGATGAACCTGGCCCCGTGTCCGCATAACAACCAATGCGTCGGCCCCATCGGCTCTGCTATTTCGCCTTGTCATCTCTTATAAATGAATGCAAAATGGCACTGGGTTTCCGCCGATTTCAACCGGCGCGTCGCTGTTCTCGCCATGACATTCCACCTCCAACGCGCCCCATCCCTTATGACGGAAAAACGGACTTACAAGAATTGTTAGAGAACGCTGATAAAACCAACTTACATCGGCGTCATATGTTTTAAATTTTTTTCTCTCGCGTTCTTTCTCGCACCCCCCCTCTCTCTCTCTCTCTCTCTCTCTCTCTCTCTCTATCGCTCTCTCTTCCGCTTCTCGCCCTTACTCCTCCCTGCCTCACTCCGGCGCCTTCAATCTCTCTTTTTCTAATGCTTTCTCTCTCTCCTCAGGTTCTCCGCATTTTCTGTACCCTGCTGTTGGTCTTCTATTTTTTTCTCCCCTCTTTTTCCTTTCATTATGGAGTCATTCCTTTTACCAGTCAATAGCCGAAACAACAAACATTTAGTAATCCTTGGTATTGGAACACCCGGCCCGCGTATTGTTTTTTATAAATCCGACCTTTTATTAGCTACCTTCACATTTTTAGAAATCCGAACAATTCTTCGTCATTATCGCGAACATTTATCCACTATTTCTCAGTTTTTTCAGGACCACAAAATTCCGACAGGATCTATCACTATTAGTAATCAGACAGTATGTTTTTATATCCTAAATCAAAAGCCCTTTATATCTTTAGAAAGGGATACTTTGCCGACTTTAGCGGGACAATCTGCCCGCTCGGCTCTTTGTAAAAATCAGTTCCATATTTTAGCAGCCTTATTGGGTGCACATAATAAGCGCACTCGATTGCACGTCTCTTTGATAGATCTACTCTCAGGACCTTTAAATTAATTTTGTGTTGTCGTGCTTGCTTTATTTGTTTATTCTTTAATTTATTCGGCTCATTTTAAAATTTTGTTTCGTTTTGTTTCCCCACAGCTCACTACACTATATCAACGCCCTCTGTGTCGGTGGTCGCCACCCGAGATGCCATAACTACTCGTGCCTCGTACGCGCCCTCTGCGCGGCCTCAATGAAACCGTCTTGCCCCCACACACCTATCCACGCCTGTCCGAACTGTAACTACTCGCCGTTCGAACACACATTCCTTCAACTTGCTCGGCACTGTCTGCCGGAGCCCTTCCGCAATCCTATGGTTGCCCCCACACAATACACTCCAGTTCAGGCCCCCCAAAATGCGCCACCGGTCCCTATCTATTTGCCAATGGACCGAGGCAACCGCCCCAACAGAGCCAGCCAGCTCAAAACACCGCCTTCTAGTGTTGATGAGGCTGCTCCTCGCCGTTGGACACCATCCGGCACCTCCGTCTACACCGTCCTATGAAGTATCGTTCTTAATTTTATTTTTATTTTCTTTCTATTTGTGTTATTTCTATTTTACTCCAGTGTGTCTTTATTCCATTTTTTTTCATTTCTTAAAAAAAACTATATACAGCAACAAAATCATACATTCGGCAACGTTATTTTGCTCATTAATTATCCTATTTTGTGTTCCTTATGCTAATAATTGTTATTTTTCAGTGCACATCATCCCGTTCCTGACCTCTTTCCCTGGACGTCTGCGCGCTGACACGCAAAAACTGAGTCTGAGACGAGCCTACCGGCCGAGCACAGCCACACGTGCTCGCTGCCTGACACTGTCGTGGACCTCTGCTGCCACGCCCACCAGCCCCGCCTCTCTAGGCCAAGGTCGTTCGCCGACCCCATCCTGGGTGTCGCCCTTGCCGCCCCGACTGCACCTGCATCTTCCGGCCTGCCGCCACTGGCAGCGCCCCGCCAGCTGTTTGGAACGCTCACGCGCTCCCCCTGCTGTCATCAAGCCCTGCGGTTCCCCTCTCCAACGGCCGGGGACGGTGCATTTTCCTCGTTGCCTAGTGTAATCAAGGCTCCTACTTAGTGCCATTCCGTCCAAAGAGTTTGTGATATTTGTATATTTCAATATTTTAAATAATATTGTCAAATGTGTTTTGATTGTATTTTGTGTTTTATTCCAGTGTGCCTTGTACTAAATAGTCTCATTCCGTATATTTCAAATTTTATGTGAATTTTTCCTCTCTTGTATAATTTTTTTAAAGTGCTGAATCTTGTACATTTCCATTTTGTACTAATTTTGAAAATGTAACCCTGTTTATGCCCTTCGATTCCGTTGCTCATTTTATTTCTTTTGTTTGGGTTCTTTGTGCGAGGACGCACAAACCGTGAGTGGTGAGACGTTATGACCGTATATTTAAATGCACTTGTATAATTTGTATTGGTGTAACTAGTGTATTGGTATGTCCATGTTACGTAACTTCTTTGTCTCCACTGCGTGACTCACTGCGTGACTCACACACACGGAGGTCCTCGGGTCCAGCTCACACCCGAATAGTTATATTTGGCCACCCCCTACCAGGCAGGAGTCCCCGCCTCGGTTTGTCTTATAAAAGGGCGCCCTCCTGGGCAGCTCCTCAGTTCGCCATAGCCCGCCTCCTAGTCCACGCCTCTTTTGTGCCATCTCTTCACTATGGTTTCTGATCAGTCCGGCTCTCTGTTAGTCTGACTTAGCTTCTGTGCTCTCGACCACTGGACTTCTCTGTGCAACACTTAGAAACTATCCAAAAGGTATTTATTCTCTGTACTACATTCCTGCTCTCGCATTACGAATTATATACGAAGGGTATGATACACACTTTGCATTACTTTACTTGTCCCAATCCTGGAGTCCTTGACTTGAACCTCGGCTGCATAATTATTCTCACTCATACATAACACGGTTCACATCCCGTGGCAGTGCTCAATAAAGCTCTATCTGGGCTTACACAACGGGTCCCGGACTCCAAATACACCCTGCTTGGCCACGGCCACCCACAGCACTTCGTCAGCGGGACGGCGTTCATGGTCCGCTCCTCCTTCCGGCACGCTATCATCGACTATAGAGGACCGGGGGAACGCCTCAACCGGCTAGACCTGCGAGGGCGGCCCCGCGACGTGTCGGTCATCGTGGCCCACGGACCCACACTGCAGAGTGAGGAGGCCGTCAAGGACCAGTTCTATGACGACCTGACGGCGTTCATCCGCACAACAACCCAGAACGCCACTCTGCTGGTGCTGGGGGACCTCACCGCCTGGCCATCCTGGAGGGGCTGGCCATTACATCTACCACTCAGCGCAGGCCCCCTCCCGGCTGGCGACCTGGCTCTCCACCGACGGAGTGACCAGGAACCAGATCGACCACGCTCTCGTGCAGGCGCTGTACCGCCACGCCACAAGGAAAGTGTGGTCCGTGCCGAGAGCCACGATCGGTTCGGAGCCCTGCTTGGTGGTGGTGGAGCTGGCGCTGCGACGACAGAAGCCGCCGCCGCCCCCTCCCGATAGAGAGGGTCAACTGTCGAAAGTGTTAAAATCTTATGGGGCTCATTCGGATTCCGGTTCTTCGTCAAAAACCATGAACAAAAATTATAAAAATTATTTTTATTTTGATAAAAAATTATAAAAATTATTTTTGTTCATAGTTTTTGACGTAGAACCGGAATCCGAATGAGCCCTGTAAAATTTTAACACTTTCGGCAGGTGACCCTCTCTACCCTCCCGAGGACGCCCCCTCCAAGCTCGACAAGCCCTTCGCGGTCGAAAAGCTCCAGGCCGGAACGGCCGGGGCAGACTTCGCCGAGAAGGTGAAGAATCTGCTGGGGGCCACGCCCCCCTCGGAGGAGGACTCCCCTAACCGGACGTGGACACACCTACGTGAGGCCATCCGGGGGGCCGCGGAGGAGGTGCTGCGCCGCAGAGCCAGCGGCCCCCAGGCCGAGTGGCTCGACGAGGACTGCAAAACCAGCGCCCCGGAGTGGACAACACGCAGGAGGACGTGGACGAGACCGCGGCCGAGGCCGGCGACGTGCACGTGGCCGACGGAGACGACAACGGCGAGCTGGGGGAGACCGCCGACGGAGGCCACACCCCTATCGTGGAAGGCCCTGCACGCCCTCATCACGCGGGTCACGCAGACCGGGGAGATGCCGGAGGAGTGGAAAAAGTCTCTCATCGTGCCGCTTCCCAAGAGGGCGATGTCCCGGACTCCAAATACACCCTGCTTGGCCACGGCCACCCACAGAACTTCGTCAGCGGGACGGCGTTCATGGTCCGCTCCTCCCTCCGGCACGCTATCATCGACTATAGCGGACCGGGGGAACGCCTCAACCGGCTAGACCTGCGAGGGCGGCCCCGCGACGTGTCGGTCATCGTGGCCTACGGCCCCACACTGCAGAGTGAGGAGGCCGTCAAGGACCAGTTCTATGACGACCAACCGCAGCGACCACAGCGTGTGCGACGGCTCCAGTGTTGCGAAGGAGCCCGACGTATTTCTGCATGGTCGTTTTGAGCTAACAAAGCTTGCTTAAAGTCATCAAAATATCAGCATATTCGGTTAACATAAAACGGGCCTGTAGAAAAATCGCTGAATAATCGAATACTTTTTCGTGTAATCCGCAAAAGGAACCATGGAATGCACATAGTTTTGTCTGTTTGCAGATGCCGCTGTTTCAGAAACTCTACATCGCCGTCCATCAGCACGTGCGGGACGACATACAATGCAGCATTGACATCTGCCGACATTGTTGCAACTCGAAACAAGAAGTTCTCCACAAGTTCATCGAGGCAGAACTCGAGAAAGAAAACTGTGTGAGACCATCGTAGTCACATAGGCGCACGGAAGCACGTGATGGTAAATAGGCATTTCCAAAGAGACTCCATGCCGGAAATGGAAGAACAAGAATACTTCCAGAGCGGAAACGTACAGGGGTGGGAATAAAAGTATCCAGAATGCTAGGGGTACCGCAGTACACTGTTAAAAAAAAGTCTGGGAAATCACGAAGGATCAGTTGGTAATTTTATTTCCGACAGCTTTTCGTGAATTTCCAGAGAACCTTCAGGAATTCGCCGGATAAAATCACTTGTCCTAGGGGCTATGCGTTACTATGAGGTATGATATTGTGGCTAATGAGGAAGACCATGTGTCCTCTATTAAATGCGCTTTAGAATTTTGCTCTCAGCATAGCGAATCTCAATCTTTCGTACGTTGGGGAAAAACGAAGGATCAGTTGGTAAAAAAGTTTCCGCAGGACTTCAAGAATTCCCAATATATTTTTAACAGTGTAGTGAGTACCTCTGCCGCGGGTGTAAGCCGCGAGCCGACTGAAAATATGCGAGGCTTAGCTCTCGCGGACGATGAGTGCCGACCGTTTGGTGGGGTCATACGGCATAAGTCACCACCTTCCTTGAGAAGTGTCTTTTAGAGCCGCGTGGAGTAGCCCCTGAGCCTACTATGGTCTAACACGGCCCGTTTCCGGTCTGGAAGTATTTTAGTTCTTCCACTTCCGGCGCAGAGTATCTTTGGAAACGCCCATTATTAAGGTCACTGCCCTTAGAGGCGGACGACTTACGTGAGCTGAAGCAGCTCGCGAACGGGCGCCCCTCTTTTTCACAGACGCAGCTGCCACCAACGAAAACAAGAGGGCGAATTCCCTATTACCATACGGTGAGTGCCGAGAAACATTATACTCAAACAAAAGACGTCTTGTTCCCTGTGATTGCGTGTTACAGCCGCGGAGGGGCGGCTGCACTCGCGGTGGGACCGCCGATAACCATATAAGTTTGGGGTGTACCATTTGTGCAAGCAGTTTGAAATGTGAACGGGAGTACGAATCCATAAGACATTTAATAAATAATAAATAGCATACATAAACAATATCAGACCGATTGGACAACTCGTACCGGTGGCACATGAGGCCTAGCGTGAAAAATCAACATTTAAAAAAAAAAAATTCAGTCAATCCGGACAAAGCTGTGCCTTTACGGGCGACAATTTTAATATAAATTCTGTACTTCTTACGTTTATTACAGATATTAGCGTTTAAGTTCAGAAATCGGCTACAAACGCAGTTTGCGTCATTTCACCCGCTTGTGTCGATTTTCCCCGTTCAGAGGATCATTTAAGCCCCTTGCGTCACCAGTAACAATCGTCCAGTTTCTCGAAAATTTTTACCAGTCACATTTTAAGGGTGTTGGAATCGGATTCCGAGTATTCCCGTCCACATTTCAAACGTTCCCCAAAAATGAAACATGGCGTCGCACGCCGATGCAGCAACGGCCAGGATCATTACTCGTTGCGGTTTACACGTATAAAACTGATTAGTTGGCACTAATAATTTATTAGTTGATCTTGAGACAAACGCGGAATTTAGTTACTGCACCTCATTACCGCTACTTGTCACTTTCGCTTATGCAATTTAAGAATTCGTTTCCCCAACATTATTCGACAAAGACTTAGTTCCGGTGACTAGATTTCGTGTTTGTCTCAAAATCAACAGACAAATTAGTTGTGCCAACTTTTTTTTTTCGTGTATACCATGTGTCCTATCACAGCCGTGCCATGGGAAAGGTAGGCAGACCCACAACGCCCTACTAGCTCCATCTCTTTCCCTCTCATGCGTCTGGCCGAGATAGAAAGAGACGGAGCGAGTGCGTTGCAGGTGTGTCTACCTTCACTGTGAGACGGCCGAGGTGGAACACCTGGTATCTTAGGTTTATACTACTAATCGGACCATTTGTGCCAAGTACCAGGGGAAAACGTGCATTCTGTGAAGAAAATCATTTGTACCGAGCTCCGTCTGTTTAAATATAAACACAACAAAATAAATGCTGATGTACAATTTTCTTCATATCTTTGTACCGATCTTAACCTTTATTGGTTGTGTACAGGGCGCTGCGTTCACATACACATCAGCCGGAATGGTTGCCTACCCGCTCGGCGCTCGTCAGGGGCAGTCGCCCAGCGGCATCGGGGCTGCGGAGGGGGGCGTGAGGAGGGAGTGTGGTGGTGTGTGCGGTGCCGCTGGCCGGCTGGTCTTCGTCTCTCTCAGCACGAACGCATCTGTTCGTCCGTGTCATTGCCGATCCGACCCGCTTCGACGAAGACCGCTGCAGCGGCGGCCGGAAACGAAACCGCCAGCACCATCCATCCAGCCGGGCGGGCCGGTGTGGGGCCATGAAGCGATCCTTGCCATACAGTGATCCGGGGATCACTTCGTGCTGCAATGAAACGATCCCCCCCAGGCCACTTGGTGTCGTGGATCAAACCGTGGTGCGATGAAGTGATCCTCCATCAGGGGGAGATCAATTCATGCTGCCATCAAGTGATCCCCCACAGGGGGAGATCAATTCATGCTGCCATTAAGTGATCCCCCACAGGGGGAGATCAATTCGTGGTGCCATCAAGTGATCCCCGACGCGGTTGTAGCTAAGGGGAGATCACATCATGCTGCCATAGAGTGATCCTCGACACGGAGCGTGTTAAGGAGGATCGTTTCATGCTGCCACAATGTGATCTACCCCAAAAATTACGTTTTGTAACCCACATGCACACTTTCGACTGCCAATAGTGTTCTTCAGACCTGCGAATAACCGTTGACGTCATCAGCGTCTATGACGTAGGGGGGATCGCTTCATGCTGCCATCAAGTGATCCCCTATGCGCTTCGTGCCCGCAGCGCACCCGTGTCGGGGATCGCTTCATGCTGCCATCAAGTGATCCCCTATGCGCGGTCCAGAAACAGAGGTCCACAAATTATTCGCCATATTTCCTGCTGTTTGGGAGGGAACCTGTCCTGCCCATTGATTTGGAGCTTCTGTCAGAGGGCACTGAGGTGACTGAAGATCCTGATGACGATGGCTTGGAACTTGGTGGAACTGCTGCGGAGTTCATTTCCAAATACGCACCTCACGATGACCCTGCTTATGCCGAAGAATTGAAATCTTCGACTAATGCATTCCTTGAAATGAGAAAAAATGTTTTAGCGAAGGCTCGCGAAAATATAAAGGTTGCGCAAGACATCCAAAAGAAAGAGTACGACAAACGCCACACTACAGACTGTCAGATAAAGGTGGGAGACAAGGTGCTCAGCCGCAACCTGCGGCGGGATGATCTCAAAGGTGATTGGAGGCAGCAGCCGTATCTTGGGCCATACATTGCTCACTCTTTCGATAATGGAGCTTTCAAACTACAGAGCATTAAGACGGGGCAAATCTTGAAGAGATCGGCAATACCAAGAAACCTTAAATTGTACATTGAGAGGCCCGATTCCCTTAATACGTACAGTAAGTCCAGCTGTCAATGTGCCTGCTACTTTTTCTTTTATGCAGCTTTGTCATATTTACTTGCACTTTAACAGGTTAAGGAGAGGACTACAGTGGTGATGAAGAACAAGTCTCTCAAACTGTCTTTAGAGTAGGAGACAAAGTTATGAAGGTGGTGGTATGTAAGGCCTTGATAAAAGAAAAATTTCCAAAGACGTGGGTCTTTCCTACGCAATTCTATGAAAAAGATTTCGTCCGCCGGAGAAGGCTCGGTGAAGCGGTGGACAAAAAATGTACGTATTGGTGTTACTATTTGTTACAAGCACTTCTACTCTGTGTGTGCAGGTTGACCGAATAGGTGTCAATTTCTTGTTAGCCACATATATTTGCACAGGCAGCTCATAGTTTTTTACTTTTCAGGTAAACATCTTTGATTGCTCGCTCATAATTATTCCTGTTCATCGCCCAGGCCACTGGAGCCTTGTCATAGTGAGCGTGCCGGAGAAGACCATTACATGTTTCAACAGTCTTGGACCGTCGACCGTGGATCAGACATGTGCAGACGTGAGCATAATTTTTAAAAATCTGGTTAGTGCAAGGTTTTTAAACCACCTATTTACGCTTTTTTTCCACGCTTTAGATTATCATGAAGTACCTGACATGCGAGGCTAAGGCTAGAGGCAGGTCTCTTAATACTCAGGAGTGGAAAACCGAGATGGCCAAAAATGTTACCATGCAAAACAATTCCATCGACTGTGGGGTTTTTGTTTGCTACTACGCACGAATGGTGTCCGAGGGGAAGCGGTGCAGCCACCCTCCTTCGGTAGTGCACGGTATGCGACTTCAGGTTGCCAAATAAGTGCTGGCATGCAAGCTACTCCCAGGAATGGTACATGTAATTCGATCAATTCTTAAAATTATTGCTTTTTGTCTGCCTTGCGTTTATTCTCTTGTAAAATTTTCAGGGAGACGAGCCACAATTGCCCAGCTCTGAAGGTGAGTTGATAAATTTGTTTTACTCCGTCCATAATACGACTTTCAAAAAATACTAAAAATGCCGTTGATTACTTCATTCTAGATGGTGTGGTCACGCGTGCGCGTGCGGGCCCTACTGGTAAGGCTTACACTTCTATTTGCGCTTTTAGTCATGCATACAACTCCAGTAAGCGTTAACAAACTAACACACTGTAACGATCTGGGGTTTCAGTAATGTGGCCACCACTCCAGAACGGTGGTCAGGTTCAAAAGGATGGAATCACCATATACCTGGACAACACGTGTGGAGTAGACTCCCTCGTGCATGCGTTTGCTGTGGCGTGTGCTGACAGCGAGAACTTCACACGGGATTGCGGTGACACTCCCGTCATGCAACTGGCAAGTCATATAGTTGCCCACGGTGTGACTGAGAGGACCTACATTATGCGGGCTGAACTCCTCCGAGATCATTTAAGTGGAAGGCGTACCAGAACTGGCACAGTAAAAATTAACTGTGCTTCAACACCTGGTGACCTGGCGGCAAGACTGCGCCTGCCACCGTCGCATGTAGACATACTGAAGTGCTCCTCGCCGGTTTGCTCAGCCCGCGAGCGGATGCAGAACATTACAGTAGTGAACGCTTCGGCTCCTATGCTGCTTCGGAAAGGCATTTCAGCTCTCTCTGCGGCATTGGCAGAAAACGAGGTCGCGACAGAAACCCCCTGTCAGAGGCCTTTTGGTGCCGCACAGCTGAGGATGGTTGGGGAGAGTGAGTGGGTCTTACGTGACCCGTCTTTGTCAAGGAGTGCCTCGTGTGGCGGTACAGTGCGTCGCACAGCAAAACCGCAAAGACACATGCTTATTTCCCTCGCGGGAAATCAAGATTTCCGCGTGGACCCAGGCGACGACATGACCGTGGAGGTGCCACCGGAATGTGAGCTGCGCTGTATTCCCCGGCAGATCGTGCAGCACGGACTTACGTATCAATTGCGTGCACTGATAGCTTTCCGCCCTCCTGCCCTTGCCGAGGCCAGGTCGGCTAAAACTGCTGGCATTGGACCTTACAGTGTACCGACGTCGTGACAGCTGGTCGCTGTACGACGATCTGCAGCCAACGTTCATGAATGTTGATGACACCACGAAGGTGAATGTAGATTCCATCCTTTTTTCAATTTAAGTAATTACTGTGATAATTTGCTGCAGTACCTGTTTTGTTTTAAAGAGTTTTTACTGAAAGCTTTTTAATTGTACCTAATGCACCAAAGTCGATGCTAGACTGTATTTTTTAAAAATAAAATGTTGTAGATTGTACTTAAATTTTATTTTACGCACTTTCTTCTCAATTGTTCTTTGACTTAACGCCAGTGTTTCTGACACTTGAAGTCCATTCCGCTCACAATGTAGAGCAATACAAAAATAAGGGACTGGCTGATATATCTGTAATTTGCATGAATGCGCATAGAGGATCACTTGATGGCAGTATGAAGCGATCCCCGACACGGGTGCGCTGTGGGGCAATGCGCATAGGGGATCACTTGATGGCAGCATGAAGCGATCCCCGACACGGGTGCGCTGCGGGCACGAAGCGCATAGGGGATCACTTGATGGCAGCATGAAGCGATCCCCCCTACGTCATAGACGCTGATGACGTCAACGGTTATTCGCAGGTCTGAAGAACACTATTGGCAGTCGAAAGTGTGCATGTGGGTTACAAAACGTAATTTTTGGGGTAGATCACATTGTGGCAGCATGAAACGATCCTCCTTAACACGCTCCGTGTCGAGGATCACTCTATGGCAGCATGATGTGATCTCCCCTTAGCTACAACCGCGTCGGGGATCACTTGATGGCACCACGAATTGATCTCCCCCTGTGGGGGATCACTTAATGGCAGCATGAATTGATCTCCCCCTGTGGGGGATCACTTGATGGCAGCATGAATTGATCTCCCCCTGATGGAGGATCACTTCATCGCACCACGGTTTGATCCACGACACCAAGTGGCCTGGGGGGGATCGTTTCATTGCAGCACGAAGTGATCCCCGGATCACTGTATGGCAAGGATCACTTCATGGCCCCACACCGGCGCCGCACACGGCACCGAACTCCCTCCTCACGCCCCCTTTCGCAACCCCGATGCCACCGGGCGACTGCTCCTGACGAGCGCCGGGCGGGTAGGCAACCCATCCGGCTGATCTTTATGTAAACGCAGCACCCTGTAAATCGTACATACTTAAACACAAATAATCGTAGGTAATTACACTGGCGGTCTCATTTAGCGGTCCACTATTTTAAAGGTGTGCCACTTTGTTCCAGGTTGGCACAGGGACGTGATTCTTGGACGGGGTTGTCTCAAGGGTACATCTGTAGGAACCTACCCTTTAAATGGGGTTAAGTGGAAAATTGACCCCAAAGAGGTCGTAGAAACCCTTTTTCCGAAACAAAATTGGGTTTCGAATTGTCATTCTGAGTTACCGAAGTGTGTAAATCCAGAATTTCAACCCTTCCCGACCATCCCCTTATTTTCGAGGGAGTGTGGGTAGTATTTGAACAGGGAGTGGAAGGGTTCCAAAAATGATCGGCTTGCGTTCGTATGGCCTCTGTGGTTCCGAAAATGTCCGCAACAACGAATACCGATCCCTTTAAAGTGCCAAAAACCAGTAAAAACAGATAATTTAGGCGAGATTTGACTCTTTATTTGACACTGATTTTCATCAACCAGTACACTCTAAATGTCTGTGGCACAATTTTGTCCCATGAAATGGTACGTTTTTAAGCAAAACGTGACATTGGGACAATTTGTAACCTAAAGGTGGGACAAAATGTAACATGCGAGGTACGATTTGTCCCATAATTATGCTGCAAATTGTATCTCATTTTTGTTTTGTTTAAAAACGAAACATTTTATGCGACCAAATTGTCCCATGACATATAGTGAGTAGTGGAAGAAAATTATGCGCATCGGTTTCTGGTGGTCCAAACCTTCAATAATCATGGGACAAGCCGGAAAGCGTTAAATTGCGCATAATTTTTCGGTTTTTTACTGGTTTTTGGAGGGATCGGTATAAGTCGTAGCGGTCGATCAGTTTTGGAACCCTACCACTCCCTGTTCAAAAACTACCCCCACGCCCTCGAAAGTGAAGGGATGGTCGGGAAGGGTTGAAATTCTGGATTTACACACTACGGTAACTCAGAATGACACTTCGAAACCCAATTTTGTTCCGGAAAAGGGGTTTTTACGACCTCCTTGAGGTCAATTTTCCACTTAAGCCCAGTTAAAGGGGTGGTTCACCCCCTTGGAGTGAATTTATCAAGTTGACGTTAAAGACACCTACAGATGTACCCTTGAGACAACACCTCTGTCCAAGAATCAAGTCCCTGCGACGACCTGGGACAAAATGACACACCTTCAAAAAAGTGGACCGCTAACCACCAGTGTATGTACAAATTCGTACATAAGCGAAGCAGGTTTATATATGAACATAATTATTTACAAAATTGGTACAGAAGAATTTATTGTGAAGCACCGTTTAGATTCGAACAAATTTCGTGTACCAAAAAACGTGAAGACTTTCGTGGAAAAAGTAGAGACTAGAGTTCGACGCGCGACGAAGATATATGCGCAATTTCATGCGTAAGACACCGTATGAGCACAGCCGAAGGCGCGCATAGTGTACAAAATGAAACACTAAGTGTTATGGGCCAATTTTGTCCCATAAAATGTTTCGTTTTCAAACAAAACATAACTGAGATACAATTTGTAGCATGATAATGGGACAAATTCTATCTCACATGTTACAATTTGTCCCACCTTTACGTTACAAACTGTCCGAATCTCGTGCTTTGTTTAAAAACGTAACATTTCAGTGAACAAAATTGTCCCATAGACATTTATGGTGAACGCATAGCCAGCCGGTGTGAAGTGTGGCCAAATCTATTGTACACACTCACATTTGTTTCTCCTCCGTCCGCACGTCCTGGCCGCGGGTCCGCAGGCCGCTCAGAGCCCGGGGGTTCCCAGTGGAGCCAGAGTCCGGCGGCGCCCAATGTGCGCTTGTCCTGGTGGCGAGCATCGGCCGGCAGACCCGCGATGAGTTCACCGCGGAGAGACTGCTGCAGTGGGCCGGGCGCGGCGAGGAGCCGCGAGGCGTAGGCCAGTCACACACACACACACACTCACACACACTCACACACACACACACGCGCGCGCGCGCGGAGAACTCTCCGAGAGTCACCCGGCCGCGCCCCGCACACGCCACGACGCGCCGCTCACAGCAGACTGACGACGGGGCCGCTCCGCTCCTCCGCTGCTGGCAGCCTGCTGGCTGCGCCCGGGATGGCTGCCAGCCCTGACTGCCTGGCTGGTCCTGCGCGTGGGCGGGGGCAGGCTCACTGCTGTGGATGGGAGAGGCGGTGGGGCAGAGAGAGAGAGAGAGAGAGAGAGAGAGAGAGAGAGAGAGAGAGAAAGAGAGAGAGATAGGGGGAGGGGGCGGGAGACACCAGGCTACCAGGCTCATTCCAGAGGGGCGCTTCGTCGCTCTGTCTGCCTCGCACAGCGAACCTAAACGGACATGGAGGGCGTAAGTGAGGGGCGGGGGGAGGAAGGGATGGGGGCGCACTGTAAAAGCCTACATTGTGATTTTGTACATAACTACGTATGGATTCGTACGTTTTTCTACTTAAGTTTTTATCCGTAATCGCATCCGTATTATACGTAATTATGTAAAAAAACACAATCGTACATTGTTCACTGCGTGCAGCCCACGAAATTCCGTCCCACCGCGGACGTGGCCTGCGGTCCGCACTCGGGACGTCGGCTTCTCTTTCTCTCTCAAATCGACGTAAATTTCGTCACGAAACTATTGTGTCAAGTGATGAGAAAATCGTAAAGTGGTGCAATATTTTCGGTGGAGAGCTCGGGATATTTTTACAGTGTGGGTGGAGCCCCGGGGGGCGGCGACGGCGGTGCTCCGCCTTGCGACGGGCAGAGCAGATGCCGGCTGCGTCCGAGGCGCAGATACACCGAGGCCCCGGATGCGGGACAGCGTGGTGACGGGCTGCGTCCGGGATGGGTCGGCTGTGCGGGGGCTGCGCCGTGTCCGCCACATGTGCCGCGTGAGGCCTTCCGCCCCGAGGCAGGGTGAGCGTGAGGGGAGCGGAGGTGAGGGGGGAGAGGAGGGGAAGAGGCGGGCAACAAGATGGGGGAAGCGGGAAGCGGCCGAGTCCAAATAGTTCCACTCAGACCGGAGCTGCTGTTCCAGTTTGAAGATACACAGAAATTCTCGCCATTTGACGATCACATTTTACAGTGTCGCTTTCCGCACCTCGGCTGTTCGTGTGAGGCAGCGGCAAGCACTGGTCGTGGCTCCTTTGGTATTTCAGGCGGGGTTCCCAAAATACAACAAATATAACCGTAACAACGCTCTCACCCGGCTCCGTGCTGCGCATTTGGGCTCTGCCTTGTCCACCTTATTTCTTCCGAGGGGCGGGGAGCAGATGGAGGAAATACCGGGGGGTGTTAGGCAGGCTAAACAAGGGACGCAGCTGCTGAGCCCAAAATAGCAGGGGCACTAACCGGGGGGGGGGGGGGGGGGGGGTTCACCGGGAAGGCCCTCCCTTGCCGCCTCACCCGGGTCATGCGCGGCATATAATATTTCTTTCTCCGTCTCGTCCATAGCGTCTCGCTCACACAACATCGCCTCTCTATCGCGCTCGCGTTTCTTCTCTCTCCCACTTGCACGCACGCCGCCCCAACTGCTGCCGCGCTGCTTGACGCCCGGCAGCATAAGTCTCTTTTCTTTTAGTACCATTACTGCGGCCCACGCCGGACTCGATGACGATCCTGGCCCGAAGCCTGTCCAGCGGGGGGCCGGACGGTGTGCGCGAGGCGCGGGCGCTCATGGCGCGGGCGCGGGCCGCCTCCGCCTACCCGGAGCACCCGCGGGTGCTGTACCGGCACGCCCTCCTCGTCACGCACCACGCCGGCGACACCAAGGAGAGCAAAGAGTAGGTGACACTCTGTACCGTAGCAATTCAACTGCGACAGGACCATTCCGCACCGCTAGAACGGCTAAGCGGCTGAGTCATTTTTGGGCCGCCCGACTTTCCATGCGTCGATTACCGTAGGGATTTTAGAAGACTTCTTTCTCCAATGTCTTAAACATGCTTGTGAGTGTGGATGCGAAACATTTTGTGCAATCGTAATACACACGATTTGTTTTGTATTGCTATGTGAACAAGTGCATATTCCGTTACTGAATAGTTCGTTTTACACTTTAAACGTACCGTTTTGTACAAGTAGTTATAAAGGAACGTAGGTATGCTCGAACCAACAAGACATTTTTATCTGATACACTCAAATGCTGTCTCCGTGTACTTTTTGCGAATTTCAAGGCGACGACGGTACACGCATTTGTTTTAACTTAGGCTCGCTGTCTGATTGTTTTCCCGCATGGAGTGCGTCCGGCTGCTGGAGCGCTGCAGCGAGCTAGTTGGAGGGAGATGTGTAAACTTGGTGTGCAAACTGTGCCGCGTCTACATGTCGGCGGGCCGCGACACGCAGCGACGGCTCACAAGGCAGAGTTAGTGAACCGAAAATTGTTCCACATGTCTTTTAACGAGGCTCAGTGGATCGGTGGTGAAAAGAGTAAATAAAATGGGTTTCGGTTGTAACGCAAAAGGTGATTAAATATTGCATACACTCCAAATGTTTATGGGACAATTTTGTCCAATAAAATGTTACGTTTTTAAACAAAACATGACATTGGGACAATTTGTAACGTAAATGTGGGACAAATTGTAACATGCGAGACACGGTTTGTTCCATAATTATGCTACAAATTGTATCTCAGATGTTTTGTTTAAAAACGAAACATTTTATGGGACAAAATTGTCCCACGACATTTAGTGTGTAAATTACAGGTGTTTTAAATGAGAACCGATGATCTAGCTTCTGCACCGCAACAAACGAAATTTGAGGTCATCAGGATATATGGAGCACAACACTTATTGCCTGATACTTAACGAAATACAGGGCATTACGGCAACTTGACGTTCTAATGGTCGGTGATGACTGAAACAATTTGTTGTTACGATTACCAGAAATGCGACTGCCGATCACCGGTGACTTTATGATCACTGGCTGATTAGACAATACGTCCGATATCCACCCTAAACCTTGACCACCGGAGATTATAACGTGAGTAGCACGGTGGTGCACGCACGATTCCTAAAGTCGTCAAGCCCTCAATAAATTACGGGGCACATATCATTTCCTCCAAGCCTGTTGAAACGGTGGGCGTCAGTAGGGGTAACGGGCTTATTCTCGCCCAAATTTTTGTGGGCGACGTCCTTGCTTTAATGGTGACATTTTCTCGCCAGCGCATGGGCGAGAATGCGCGTCTCACCCGAAATAGGGCGAGGTTCCTCAATCAAATCTGTAGTAATTGGGGGCGTGTAACATGCTCGTGCCTCTGACGAGCGCCTGCTAGGTAGGCAATTACTTGCACGAATGTGATGCGCGCTGGCCTACCCCAGACTACGCAGGCGCCCCAGACAAGGCAGTGCCCGTTCCCAATGACATTAATTTCATTTCTCTTTTAACCACTTTTTCGCTCACTTAATGGGTAAGGTGAGGGGTGAGGGTGAAAAAATCCTCACTTAAAATTTGAGTGACGACGGTGACCTACCGCCCAAATTTGAGTGAGGAAACTTGCCCAAACGCTACCCAGACTAAAATTACCATGGCGGCTATGGCCAACAAGGTCCTTTTACCATGGCCACGAGCACGCTTACCATGACCATTGGGTCAGTTACCATGGTCATCCCGCTGGCCATGTTCAAGAGGCTGCTTGCCATGGTCAGCCGATGGCCATGGTCAATATTTTCCATGGCCGTCCATTGGCCATGGGTACCCACCATGGCCATCCGATGGCCATGGGTATTGGTCATGGCCATTAGATGGCCATGGGCAGTGGCCATGGTAAGTATAAGAGATCAACTCTGCCATTGCCTTGTATCTAAGTTCTAGTAGCCGAGTGGGTGAGAGGGCAAGTTAGGGAGTCGGAGGTCGATGGTTCAAATACGACTTAAGCGGAAAATGGCCATGGTCGAATTTTACCATGGTCCTCTTTTGCCATGGCCGCAGCGCCCATGACAGCGCCGCCCATGGCCAAGGATTACCATGTGTATTTTACCATGGCCGCCTTAGCCGTGACCCATCCATAGCCAGTGACCATATGGTGACCATGGGTGGCCACGGCTATGGTTATCTCCATGGTAATTTTAGTCTGGGTAGCGAAAAAATGCCACCATTAAAGCAAGAACGTCGCCCACCAAAATTTGGGCGATAAGCTTTCCTCGCTAAAATTTTGGTTGACCTCGCCCTCTTATTTTCAGTGCTGCGATAGCATACACTTGTATGTTTTTAAATCAAAATCAATGTGGAGTGTTTGTAAAAGATCCGAAAGTCCTCAGAAACAGCGGTAAGTGCTGAAAAGCGGTGGGTCAATCTTTGAAAAAGCCGAAAACGCGAAAAACTCGCCACAGGCGAAGTGGCGATCAGGTGTCACCAACCTCGACAGATAAAAAAGTCTGGCGGTCGTACGAATACATCGTCACCTGATGGATGAACGTCTCAAAGTGACGACACATTTGGGGGTGATCAATTAATCTTCACAGAATTTATCGTCATCTGACGAACAGGGGAACCGTATCGTGAAGAGCCGTCTCCAGTCCTCCGAGCGCGAGCCTCGACCGCAGCAGCGGAGGCAGTCTGGCGGTCGTAGGCCCAGCCAACCGCTGCCATCAAGTCTATGAAGGCACCCGTGTAGTTAAAAAAATAAGATCCGAGCTCTGCACTTCTGTAGTCCCACGGGAAGACGTGGTGGAAGTTGTGCCAGCCTTCACCGAAGACAGCAATGCTGAGGCCAAGGTTGTCACCGGGCAATATGGACCTGAAGAAAAAATTTTAAATTACGTGTTTAATGTTCCTCGTCCTTATTGGGAAATCGCGAACTCTTATACACAAAGCGAGATACAATGCTGTGCTGTAGAGCACGTGGTATGCGCACAGCCTCTAAAGGCGCGCGCACGCAAACACGCACACACGAATAACGTAACCGAAAACGGAAGCTCACTTGTCGTACGGCCGAAGTCCATATGAGTGTCCAAAACTGTTCACGAGAAGGCCTATGTGGAAAACTAAAGCCCAACGCAGTGCGACTGCGATGTAGAATGCGTGCTGAATCGATTCGTTCCAGAAGTAGCAAGGAACCAGTATAGGAATGAAAATGGCGCACAGCGGCACAACTAGGGGCCAGTAATACCTGAGAGCAGAGAAAAGAACACACTAAATTTCATGGGACAATTTGGTCCCATAAAATGTTTCGTTTCTAAGCAAAACATAACTGAGATACAATTTGTAGCATAAGTATGGGACAAATTGTATCTCGCATGTTACAATTTGTCCAACCTACGTTACAAATTGTCCCAATGTAGTGTTTTGCTTAGAAACCTAACATTTCGTTGGACGAAATTATTCCATGGACATTTAGAGCAAAGGTGAAGGTTGTACCTATGTGAGCTTGGGTGGTCATTTGTTTTTTGCAAGGAGATAAATAATTCGTGCAGCGCCATTTTCATTTAAATGGCAGCATGAAGACCGCACCACAATGTGCACCCGAAATTTGAGTGCCCGCCTAAGCAAATGCTTTTGGTAAACTCCAACGAATTCATGGGATGAGGAGCCAGGGATAGCTACTTCAATCGTTACAGAAATGACTCCCACCGGTCACTTATCCGGCGACTTCGTGCCAACAGCGCATGACAAGCTGGCCACGTCCCCCTGCCAAACCGAGGAGGTCGATGCAGCGCAGCAGACCTGGCACCGAGGTTCGGCGGTGGGATATGAGCCCTCGTCAGGCCACCTTGTTAAAATAGCATATTGTGGTTGCTACCTCCTCTGAAAGGTGAGGATTGGGTCCGCCTCCAAATCCGACACATCTATGGTTCTCCCTTTTATCAGGACCTCTTTTGGTTTTTTAACCAAAAGCCAACCGATGTGCCCGAAGAAGAGTCCGCGATTGATGTTGTGCGGGTCAGCGTCGGTATCGCTGAACTTGTGGTGTGCCCGGTGGTCTCGAGCCAACCAGATGACGGAATTGTGCAGTGCCATAGACTGGAGGAAGACGAGGAGCAGACGAAGCGGAAGGGTGGCCTTGTAGGACTTGTGAGCCCAGAGACGGTGCGCTCCGGCAGTAGTTCCTAGGCTTGTAGCGTATAGCAGAAATATGGCTGTGGGGAGAAAGCAGTGACAAGGTGATTAAAATTATGTGTTTCTTGCGCCAGAACGGTTAGAAAAGGAGGCATTTCGACTTGATCACGTTTTTCACTGCGAACATTGCTGGTCCAAACTCTAAATGTCCTTGGGACAATTTTGTCCAACTAAATGTTGCGTTTTTCAGCAAAACGCGATTTTGGGACCATTTGTAGGGTAAAGGTGGGACAATTAGTATCAAGCGAGACACAATTGTATTATAAATGTGCTGCAAATTGTATCTCATTTATGTTTTGCTTAAAAACCAAACATTTTATGGGATAAAATTGTCCTACGACATTTAGTGTGCTGCTACATGTTTGTGCACGAATTACAGAGTTGCCTGCAATGCAGGTCTGAAACGCACTAGGTACATTTTTATGCGAAACATATTGAATAGAGGGACTCGCAGGACGCAGAAACCGCAAACAGCTGTCCTTGCTCTCATCTCGATTCGGTCTCGAAAAATGTGCCGTTGAGAAGAATTTGCTTCCCCACAAAATTTTTATTTGGTGTCTCAAAAATTATGTTTAATGAATACACTGTTAAAAATACATTGGGAATTCCTGAAGTCCCCCGGAAACTTTTTTATCAACTGATCCTTCGGTTTTTCCTAACGTACGAAAGACGAGATTCGCTATGCTGAGAGCATAATTCTAAAGCGCATTTAATAGACGACGCATGGTCTTCCTCAATAGCCCCAATACCATACCTCATAGTAACGCACACTCCCTGTGAAAAGTGACTTTATCCAGCGAATTCCTGAAGGTTGTCTGGACATTCACGAAGGACTGTCGGAAATAAAATTACCAACTGATCCTTCGTGTTTTCCCAGACTGTTTTTTAACAGTTTAGTTGCACTATCGCACTGCGTAATATTTAAGCATGACAGATCAACGATGATCTCCTATGCACATCTTACATTGCTTACATGCTCTAAACAGCCCACTCACCGAAAACAGAAGTCGCGATCCTCGCAGACGTAATTGAGAGATACAGACCGTTGATGGCAGCCAGGTGCATAAGGGAGATGAGTAACACAGCTTCCCAAACGATCCCGGCCCCGTGGTGGCTGGGCTTACTTTCAAGTTCTTTATTGTCTTATTTCGCGGTGCCCATAGCTGCTCAGGTTGTCGTAATAGATTACAGTCCTGAAATGTCAGACAGTGTAACAAAATTAGGGGCGCCAAATCACACAACCCTCAATGCTGATCTGGTGAATCATACATTGCTTTTGTCGATGTCCTAACGCTACGGACACTAAGTGCTCATGTACAATTCTGTACATAACTTACAGAACCTTAATAGGCTTATACACAGAGTCGTACATAATTTTGCATAAAATTGTACATAATCATGCACAAAGAGTGCGTGGCAAATTCTGAGTACCAGTCACCAACATAGGGGACTTACGCCGGTTCCGGTTTTTATACAAGTGGATCACCCTATTGCCGCGGGTGCCTGGAATCGTCCGACATTTGACGACAAGCTGGCCCGTCCCTCCGTCGAACCTGGCCAGCTTCGCCTGCCGGCGGCGTTCGCGAGGGCCTCCGACCCCCGCCTCAAGGCACTAGAGATGTGTCCGGTGGTACATATTTTTGTAACGGTTAAAATCGCTAACCTCAGCCCGTCCCGACACGCGGCGGAGTGCGCCTTGCAGGCGCAACACACGCAGCGGCCAACCCTAACCTAACAGATCGAACAATTGTCATAAGACAGAAACGCGACAAAATTTGAAAATTGTTGCCACCGTACGTTTATATACACCGTAAAAGGAGTCTATCCTCTAAATTTGAAGTTTCGGTGTAAACGATAAGTCAGCGAACAGACGTCCGAACGAACAGTCGGCATTAGACTGTAAGCCGGGCTCCTGTACGTTTCTACCGGAACGTTTCGGGACGGGCTAAAAACTACCCTCGTTCACGAAGGAGGGGGGCGCAGTCCCTTGCAAACCCCGCCGGCGCTGGCAGGCCAAGTTGGCTCCGTCTCCTGTCGAAGCACATATTTCGTATCTCATGATTTTACCTGGGTGTGATGGGATGGGCGATTACCGTACATTCGAGGTGGAGCAACTTATATGACGCACTCTCACGAAATACGAGGCACAATCTCACCATATCCGCCATGTTGACGACCTTGTTTGTTTCTTATCTCGTTCACGATTAGACATTCAAATATATAACGCCCGCAAGCTGCCCCTTATTTCCCAGGAAACAGTACGATCGGTCTCAAACTGGAACGGAGGACCATAAAGGAAACTGCCTTTGAACATGCGCAGAGGTTCATTCGTGCACCAATGCTCGTCCATAAAGTGTTTAATTCCGATTTGCAGCCCCTCGAGCCGTCGAGTTGTTTGTAGGTATTTCCAGCGAAGCTCGAGAACGGAAGTACAACTAGGCGTCTGGAGCGGAGGCGGATAGTATGAGAGACCCTACTGCGAAGGGGGTTGTCATCGCCCGCCGCGAGTCTGCTAGTGATTTCGTCCACCGCTTCGGAAGTGGTCTTGTTCTTATTTTCCGTTCGTAAGCCTCGTTGGAAATGCCTAGAGATGTTCGCAGTGAATGCTGCCACGTTTACGCCAAAATGGAAAGATGAACTTTCTTCTTGAGCTGGGGCTGAATTTCAGCAAAACCAAATCTAGGTCGCGTTATTGTAGTCCACATCCACAGTGCGGGGTATATTTGTTAAGACGGTTGAAAGTTTCATATCGACATCCAAATACCATAAACCTACTTCTGTATGCCGGAAACGAATTTTTTTCTTCGATTTACGTACAGTGCGGACATCAAAACCTGCAGTTTTGAAGGACCTGCTGTTTTGCTGCGGTCGCAGCTCATCAGACTTGGAAATTTCTGAACTCTGCTTCCACTGGTCACATTGGTTTCACAGCGAAGACGCGAAGTGCATTGTGCATGTACCATTACACATTACGTAAGGTTTGACCAACGCACCCGCACCGTAAAATTTGTTCGTGAAATGACAATAATATCTGTGGCGATTCATCAATCACCCGAATATGTCGTCCTTTTACGATGATCATTCGTCGTGAAGTCATAATCGTATGATGACTAAATCGTCAAACTGACACAAAAAACCATTTTCCACCCGTCTGGGAAAAATATTTTTGGTGACGCCTTAACCGTCGTTTTTCAGATTTAGCCAGAGGATTGTCGTAAAGTGACGATAAATATTTGGCAGTGTAGAGAAAACCCCTGGAATCGTTGACATCAACATTACACCATGGAGTCTTTGGACTCCATGACTATACTATGACGCGCTGTATAAAACTACCGTACGTTACCCCATCGATACTCGAGACGAGGCGTTCACAACATATCCAGAAAGTGTCCAAGTACATGATAAATTGAATAATGGCAGCATATTTCTGGCTAAAAGGGTTAAAACTGCACAAAAACGCCAGATTTACTCGTTTCTGGGATATTTTAACCCATAATTGTGTCTAATTTAGAAATAGTGCACACCGATTGTCTCGAGCTGTATAACTCGACTCCAAGCATCGCGCTGGGAACACGCAACGCATCTCCAAACAAACACAGCTCAAGCCATTCTCGCCCGTCCTAATTTCTACTCTTAGGAACCAGGCTGTCAATTATGAGACAGACATTTCTGTACCCTGCGTCAATTTAAAAATATGTAATTTATTGCCATTAAATTTTATTATCTTCCGGAGAACACAAAGGGTAAACAGTGTACGGCGCATACAAAAATCCTTATGCAACTCTGTAAAAAATATATTTTGAGAAAACGCGCTTTAAGTTCAAGTATTTGCGGAAATTTCCCTAATCCTCAGCTTCAAGCTTCACCTTTAAGTTAAATGACATTTATTCAAGACAGTGCAAAAATGAGGAGGGTAAGAGCTTAGTGAAAGTGTCTGTAAGCAGCAAATTAAATCGAAAAGGACAGAGACAAAGAGAAAGTAGGGCTAATGAAGCATAAGAAATGTCCTTTCAGATATTGTGATGTATTTAAACTAGTAGTAAAAGTACAAATGCACACGTTGCCTTGCCTAAGACTCTTGTATTTCTGATTCTAAACTTCCTCCCAAAAAATTGCCAGTCTCGAGAAACATTCATCAGAGAGAATTTGGTGTAGAGAATTTTGCATCGACGTGAGGTCTGTCCTCCCTGAATGCCTTCATGGCCGCTGCAGTAAAGTCTCGCAGTTCGTCCTGCAGGTGCAGACAGACTATATTACAATGGACGTGAATCCGCAGGCTCCGCAGTGACGCCATCCCACGGCACGCATTCAGGGTGGCGGTCACATCATCTTTTACTACGTGGCGGGCGATTGACCAAATAGCCGATACGTCCGCTCGCATGGTCAGCTTCTGCAAGCGCTCGAGCCTGACCACTGCCTCGGCGTCTACACCTTCCATGCCGAGGGTCATGGGCAGCTCGAGCGCGCGCAGCGACGGCAGCGCTGGGTCGACACCGTTGAGCATACGCATGACGTAGTCACGATAGCCCACCATCCCGAAGCCAATCGTCGGAGACCAAGTACAGATTAACAAGGTAGGCGTACGCCAGACCGCGTCGTGGCGTAACAGGCTTCGCCCACCACGAATCACCGTTCCGCCACTCCACGCCAGGCGCACGCCTACCTTGGCCTGCCGGCGGCTGTCACCTGACGAGTAGGACCCTGCGGGCCCAGACGGAAGGACGCCCTGCGGGCGTCACTCTTTCCCCACGGTCGCAATACCGCGCTCATGTTCGCTCTTCCGAAAGAATCTTGCGTCACCCTTTTGTTATCAATGCCACTCAACCAGTCCTAACCTAACCTCACCTGCCCGCGCCTAACCTACCCAGGCCCCCACTAACCTAACTTAACCGAGCGTAACCCCCTTGAGTCTTTCTCGCGCTCGTAGTTTATGCTTCGTATTGTATCTGATTTATTTTGTATGATGGTGGTTTCAGGTTGAACAATAACACATTCGTTGACGGGCTCTATATTTATTTTCTCCTCTCTGAACAAATTTGATGATTTCCATTTATGATAAAATCGTCACAGAATACATGGTTATCAGCATAGTAATCTACGACATACTTAACTACAGCATCGTTTTTATTTTCATTTCCGTCAATGACCGTCAATGAACATATCTACAAACTGACTTAAACTATACCCATGGTCCTTATGAATAAGATACAAAAGGTAGTAGTGACCACACACAGAAGAGTCTACAGCCTGCAGAGCATCCGGATTGTACTGCCACGGCTTACAAACTCGATCCATAAATGTTTGGTGTGATCGAATGAAAGGAGCCAGTCCGCAGGAGCAGAAGCAGGCGCACTGCCCCCTGGCGCTGAAGATTCCAGTAACCGCTGGATGCTGCCAGATCGTTCGTTAATCGAAAGCATACAGACAGAACCCCTGAGGATAGTCTGTTCGGCTGATATAGTTCCCCTCATCTTTGAAATGGATTCCTGTCCCGGAAAACAGAGTGTACAATGCTGCGATACATTCATTATTTTCGAAATCCGGAGTAAGGGAGGCACAATGGGACACTTTTTTCCTCAGGCCTCTCTTTGCAAGACTGGTTGAGATAAAAAAATCAAAATGTGCCTGACATATGCTTTGGTATGTCCTCTTTCTTGTTTAACAGTATTTGAGACACGTAGATTGCTCCGTTGCCTTTAGAAGATAAACACGTCGCTGCATTTGTCCCATTGTTCCCGGGTACCGGGTACAATGAGACACTTACTGTTTCACTGATAATACAGTATTTTGGAGCTAGAGAAAATCTAAAACAGATGAAACATGTTTTATTAAATATTTTAAAGTAGAAACAAAACGGCTTGCATGGTCACATTTGCCTTAAATTAAAATAAAAAATATAGTGGCTTTCACGTCACATTTTCCTAAAACCAAATAAAAATATACTTAGACGCGGGATTTTTCCTAAAATGGCGGTTAAAACACATTTAATAATACGGAAGCTATCATTCATAAGCGAGAAAAACACTCTGGGGTATAACGGAACATTAAATCGATTGTCCCACTGTACCCCACGCAGCCCTGTCCCATTGTGTACTGAATGGCACCTCGCAATCGTCGCGTTCTGGCACCCTGACCTCTTAAGCCGCGGCGATGCGGCGACGCTCATGCATGTCCGGTCCGAAGGGCCAAGCTCGTATAATATTCACTTAAAGTACGACTCGGACCGGTACATTTCGTGCAATACAAAAAATAAAAAAGCAAAATAATTTACTTTGCCTGTTTTTTTTTTTTTGACGGAGAATGTTTAAAATGCTCCCCTCCGGGAGAGGTTAGTCCGGGCTTGCCGCCTCGGGTCAGCAGCGGCAACAACCACCACCGTCATCCATCGTTATTGGCAGTCGCTGCCAGTAGCGCAAGGCGGCAATTTTGAAGGTGTCCCATAGTGCCCCATGTCCCATTGTGCCCCACTCTCCCTTAAGTGGTTTGGAAGGAATCTGCTGGGAGTCGATGTACAGACTGAGGTAGCCTATGTTAAAGTGCTGGTAATTAAACGGGTTTAGTGCGTAGTCCCCATTAAACGCTCCATTGTCGACGAATCCCAGCACAATTCTCTTCGGAATCGGACCGAGATACAGATTGTCAATGTTTTTGTCCTGAAGTCCTGCTGTGATAGACACCGTCTTCACCTCTGTTCTTGTTACGGGATATTTTGCTGAGCTTACCCGCAGCGCCTCTGCGTGTCCTAGTCGGAGAGCGGGAGAAGGTAGAACTTTTCTAACCATCAAATACATTTTCAAGATTTTTACCTTTCCATTACTGGTACAGTAGACGTTAACATAAATTGATTTTTGTTTTTATGAAACTTTATACGCATTTCAACATTATTTAAAATAAATATATCTTGATTAAAAATACCACTATGAATGACTCCGATCATCTCGAAAGTCTTGCTGTCGGATGTGATCGCTCTTCTACTGATGTGCTCCGCGTTGTGCGTTGTCGAGTCCATCACTCCAGGCTGGTCCTTGTGCCACATCCGTGTGGTGAGAGGAGACATTTTGGCTGACATATCGTACCCCAGCACCGCCCCCATGTAACTGCGGTAGGGATAGGTACTGGATGGCTGCGACACGAGCTTTCCGCTCAACGCGACGTCCACCTGGCTCCACATTGTGCTCTGAAAGTGCCACATCCGCATTGTCGGCTGCTGCCAGATCCGCGCCGTTAATTTTGACGATTTTACACGGCACGTAAGCGAAAGTATGTGCAGGGTCTATGTTTTCCTCTCCGTTTCCCGGTGTGGGACGATAACCTTACTCCTGATTGTACTGGTGGGGAAGCATTATCGCACGATGATCGTACTCCCCCAGCCGGTCCACCACTGGGGAGTAGTATTATACGCACGATAATACTACTCCCCCAGCTCGCCGACCACTGGGGAGTAGGATTATCGTGCGATAATGCTACTCCCCTGCTGGGGGAGTAAGATTATCGTATAATCCCAAACCTATAGGTCCGGCTCCTCACCGTTTCTACCGAAACGTGTCGGGACGGGCTAAAACTGATGATGACCCCCTTTTCCTAACTCATATGCGGCGGAATACAATTTTTACATTCGAAAGTGGACCAGCTTCCCGCCGTTCGAAGCTCTACAAGTACTACCAACCTCCACAATCTGTACAGCAATTAACGCAGGGGTATAAGCACCCTGCGTTTCGTCACTACCTCTAAAATCCTTTCCTCCGTGCATTTCTTGAATTCAGTGTAATCCCTGTGAACGGTCGTCTATTATGAGATAGAAAATGAGTCGTTTGGGTGTAGGTTATTGAACCGCTTTGTCATGTGTTGAGATCTTGGTTGTCTGGTTCGTAGACTGAAATTTATGTGTGTTCGTCAAGAGAGAATGCCTGGTATTTGAAGACCTTCAAGACCTGGTTGAAGACCTTCAAATAATGTGGATATTATCGCTCACCAAGTAGTATCATGCGAAAAGGGTGAAGTAAATGTTATCGTCGGGTATCTCAGAGCACACCTAGCCATGCCGTTGAAGAGGTTACATTGGTTGAAAATTGCAGTAATTCCTGCGACAGGTTTAGAAATCGGGTGTAATTAATGATGAAAATATGAATGTACGATCGAAATTGAACCGATGAATGGTTAGACTGGAAGGAAAGATCAACATATCGAACGTTACTTTTGCCTGTGGCATGTGGAGGGAATGACCAAAATGTAACAAGCAAAGGCGGGGTAAGAGTACAGGGAGAGAGGGGGCATCACTGTGGAATAGTGACCATTGTAATTAACAGGAGATGCTGGCATAAATCACTCCCTGAAGAAATTACATAAAAAGCACATTTACTGGAACTAGGCGTCACGCACGTCCGCGTCATGCAGTGGCGAACACACGCTGCGCGACAATCACCCCCAGTTTGCAGCCGGCCGTCGCCGTGGCACCGGAAGAAGACAGTGTAAATGGCAGCGTGCTACTCAAGCGACGTATAAAAATACCCAGTTGAGCTCAGGTCCTAGTCGATGGCACCCGCCTCGGCCCGGTAGCGATAAGCCAGGCGGGAGTTCGTATCCGGTGACCAAGGAGGGACGCTATCGCTCCCGGCCGAGGCCAAGAGGGTGCAGGCTGGCCCCCAGAGCGAACGGGCCGGCGCACGGCGACAGCACGTGCAGGTCGAAGGTGTTTGACAACACCGTGGGCACAGTTCAGATCAGGCGGCGGCCGCGCCGAGGCCAAGAGGGTCCAGGTTCGCCACCAGAGCCATGCTGCTATTGTGTTGTTTATTTTTGCAGCATGATGGATGAGAGTGAGGACGACGGTGAAAATGTAGTCCTACGCGTTGATTTGGGCACTTCATTTATAGACGTGGCCTTCTATTCTAATGGTAGCGTTGAGATGTTGGGAAAATGGTGATGGGAAACGCACAACACCGTCCTGTGATCACATTGATGTCCAATCGTCACTGAAGGACAGCTGTTCCGTGAGGTCGGAGAAACAGCTCGAGCACTGACTGTTACTGCTCCAAAATCTGCTATCAGATGTATATAATATTTCAATTTTCTCGTGTGGATATTCATGAGTTAATCAGATATGTCAGTAATCTTCCGTTTCTGTAGGTATAAAGTGCATTCTTGGGATCCCAGCCCATACTCCTTTACATTCAGGTCACTTAAACTTGATCACATAGCCGAACACTTATAGATTGATGTGCCAAATCGGAGAATTCGGAGGATTTTTTTTTTTTGGAAAGTTGTACTATCCATAGGGTATTCCGCTGAAACCGCATGTCGAACCGAATTTAAGAACCACAAAAGCGAATCCAGTATGGGGAGAACCGCAGCAGAGAGTATCTGCGCCGCGGCCGCGGGCCACGAGCCGACTGAAAAATTTGCGAGCCTTAGCTCTCGCTGATGATGTGTCACGACCATTTGATGCGGTCACACGGTACAAATCGTCACCGCCATCCGGTCTGAGTTTCAGCGGAATACCATATTGTTAAGTGAACTCAGGCAATTACGAGTAGCTACGTGGACTAAATTTATAACCTGAATTGATCAAGTGTTTCAGTTAATGCGTTTAGAAATTCTAAATGCAGCAAAAACATTTTCCCCACATGCTGTTGCCCTTCTGTTGATGCAATCTAAAAAGGATGCCGAAGACAAATTTAAAATTTCTGTTTCTAACATTGTAATGGCTGTTCCGGCGTACTTTACTGCAACACAGCGGCAGGCTCTTGTTGAACAAGTGAAGGTAAAATTAAATTTGTGTTCTAGGCGGTCAATTCTTATGCAAGCTGTATTTATGAGTACATATGTATTCTCGTACTTACTAACAAATCTACGGATTAGGAAAAATTCAGTATAGCTTTTTACATCACCCCGTTTCATTTTGACATCGCGTTTCAGCATATGTTGCAGGACGTAAGGTGAAGCAGCTGGTAAACGACACTACAGCAGCTGCTATTGCGTACACACAGTATGCAGAGACAAGCGCCAATTATTTGGTAACTGTCGATGTAGGAGGAGGAGGTGGAAGCGTGGCTGTTGTGAAAATTGAAGATAACAATGTTGCAGAAATGGCTCTTAGTGAGTCAAGACTCCCAGGAGGTGAAGACATTGACGATAAAATTGTGGGATACATAAAACAGGTACGAACACGTACTTCCCTATAGAATGCATCACAAGGTTTGTTGCGCGAGCTGTGAGGTTGGAATCCCCGCTCTTCCCTGCCCATCCTCTTGGTACTGTAAACACCGATCACTCCATGTCACTGCGTTTGAGACTACGTTGCAAGACAAGGTTAGATTTAAAATAAATTTTTGCCTTACAGTGTATCTGCATCCAAACTGGTGCTGTTGTGATAGATTTGCAATGAAATTCTGCGTGAACATTGGAGCAATGCCCAAGAAAGGCTTTCCCGCATTCCAAGTACTACAATATCAACTTTCATCCCACGTCTTAAGTTCCAACTTGAGCTGCATATCTCGCAAAACGGCCTTGAACGTGTGTGCGGAGATATATTTCAGTACATTGCAAACGCTGTTCATATTACTCTACATAAGTCAAAGGTTTGCACAAATGCTGAAATTGCTGCGTGCGGCACGATGTATTTGAACCATTTGCAGTACAAATTGACAGTACAAATATGTTAACAAGTTTCATGTTTGTGTTACTACTAGGTAACTCATGACCAGATTAGAGATATTTTTGTTCTTGGTGGTTCTGTAAGAATCCCGCGTATCCGCTCAGCCATACAGTCAGCACTTGGTGGCAAAAAGGTCAAACTCCTAACGAATGCAGACGGGGCAGTTGCTGTTGGTGCTGCTCTCTTGGCAGGGGGGAACGTGCAAATATCAGAAGCTACCTGTGGCGGAGCCCCTTTAGTTAGAGAAAATGAAAGTGGTACTATTTCGGAAGGCTCACAACTCCCGTCAAGTCCAGTCTTCGGGACAAGTTCGAACTTTTAACAATAGCTGATGCTCATTTGTTTAAAAGTATCAATGCTAAGGATACTCTAGAAGAAAGCCATGCCAGTCTACGGCCATCCAAAATATTGGGCAGTAGTGGTCATCCTGGGATTGATTGTAAGACGTTTGCTATTTAAATTTTGTCACTCTAATTTCTTGCACGCTGTAAAGCTTTCCAATTAGTGCAAAATGAGTCATTTTTTGTATGTTCAGTTAACAGCATAAACGAACACATATATTTTGATACAGGTGAGCAGAAGGTAGATAATACTTCGCCAAACCTACCAGCTGGACCTATTCAACAGTATTTTCCTGCAGGTCAACAAATGTCAACGGCTACCGCGCCATACCTCACGCATTTTTCACAGAACTCGGCATATTATCAAGTTCCTCAGAATCATGGACTTCCATTTTTCCAAACAGAAATGATGCCACACCTTCAAGGTCTAATCAGCAATCCAACGATCTACAACCGATCCCTTTACAACCCATATTCAATTCCAGCTAAGTACAACCAGCTAATGTTTGAAAATTACCTTCCTAATTATCTGCAACTGTCACATTTAACTGGCCACATGCGATGCAAATTATGCAGTCGATGCCTTATACACCCGTCCGACCTTTCCACAACACAGGCCCAAACATAGGGGTGTTTAGGAATAATTCAGACATGAGGTTTCCGCAAGGTAATTAAACACAATGTGCATATGGTGTTAACCCTAACTTGAATTTAGACGTAAGATTTTTAAAAATGCTGCTGTGCTTTTCCATTTTTATGGGTCCAGAATGTAAGAAAGCCAAACAAGAGAGTGGCGAACGCGAAGAGCACGAAGTCAATGGAAATAATAGTCCTGAATTTCAAACTGTCTCTCAGCCTGATGGTAACCACAAGTTATATCATTTCTTTCTGCATCTATGTAGTTATTGGCTGAGCGATAGCGAAGCCCTAGACCGACTAGCTCTAAAATGTTTTGTCTGTCTGTCTGTCTATCGGTGTGTCTGTCCGCGCGATTTCTCGAGAACGGTTAGTCGTAGAAGGCTGAAACTTGGACCATATCTTCCTACTAGCATACCGAAGTCAACCTCACAGTTGGGCTACCGTAGCTCTAGTAGTTTCTTAGGTAATTTTTACAATTGATATTAACTTTTTAAAAAAATTGATTTAAAAGATGGACTGCGGAGGCGCGGCCCTCTACTTTCCCGTATCACGGCCAAACGGTGGTCCCTATCAAAATTTGCTATAGAACCGACCCTCCGTGAAATGGGCAAAGGAATACAGGCACGTGCATAGTAACCCCCTCCTCGCTCCCCCGTGCTCGAGATCCAAGATGGCGTCCATTTCAAGCAAACTTTTGGGAATATCTGGAGAAACGATCCACCTAGACAGGTGCGGTTTGCAGCGCTGGCCATCGTAGCCGTTCGGCCATAATTGCGATCGTTTGGCAGTGACACCGGGCTCGAGACCAGGCACCCCGTCCTCGAGAGCCACTTTCCATCTTTAAGACGGTACGGCCTAGCGTCGTGCGGTTTTCGATATTGGCGGGCCGCGGCAAAGGAAAAGAAGGGCACCCCACTCAGACGACTTCCCTTTAGACCACGCACCCCGTGCTCGAGAGCCAACTTCTATCTTTCGAACGGTATGAGGTACTGACTTGCGGTTTTCGAGGACTTTGCGGGCCGCGGCAATTGGAAACAAGGGCACGACACCACGCCTACCGCTCTCGATGCCATGCGCCCCGTCCTCGAGAGCCACATTGCAAAAACATTATATCTCGAAAACCAAGTAAGCGATTGCGTTTTAGAGAGATGAGTTTTGCGTTTTTGCAGAGGGCATAGGGGGGGGGGGCTGTGTACGAGTACAGCTACTGGTCTCGAGACTAGGGACCCCGTCCTCGAGGATCACACAACGACCGATGAAACTCGAGAACTAAGTGTCATATAGAAATGCGGTTTGCGGCACTGCACAAGAGTATCGTAGGGGTATTGCGAACGAATACAGCCTCCGGTCCCGAGATCAGGGACCCCGTCCTCGAGAGTCATCTACTGACTGTTTGGCCCCGCAGGGTCTTCCTTGGCAGAAGACAGCCGCCGGCAGGCCAAGGTAGGCGTGCGCCAGGCGTAGAGTGGAGGAACAGTGATTCGCGCTGAGCGAAGCCTGTTACGCCACAACGCGGTCTGGCGTACGCCTACCTTGTATTTCGACAGTAGACAGCAATAATCCTATGATCTTTTGGTTCTAGCTTCAAATAATAGCAAACATGAGACTGCCGTATGTAAAAAGCAGGAACTAAATACTACTGAAAATCGTACCGGCTGTGAACCTAATGGTAACCAGCCACAAGTCGTATTTTTATGTCTACTCATAGTCCCAATTGTTTTTCAACGCCATTTTGATATCTCATTCTTCCCTTAGATAAACTTCGACCTGACAAAAACATTTTATCCAGACATAAGTGCAAAACAGGTTTTTTTCATTTTCCCTAGTATTACTGATCAGCATTTAGAAGTTGAGGAATTGACAAGTTCTTGGCTGAGCGATAGCGAAGCCCTGGACCGACTGGGTCAAAGATGTTTTGTTTGTCTGTCTGTCGGTCTGTCTGTCTGTCCGCGCGATTTCTGGAGAACGGTTACTCGTAGAAAGCTGAAACTCGGATCACATCTTCCTACTAGCATACCGGGGTCAACCTCACATTTGGGCTACCGTAGCTCTAGTAGTTTCTTAGATATATTATACAATTGATATTAACTTTAAAAAAAAATAGATTTAAAAAATGGACTGCGGAGGCGCGGCCCTCTACTTTCCCCTATCACGGCCAAACAGTGGTCCCTATCACAAGGTAGGCGTACGCCAGACCGCGTCGTGGCGTAACAGGCCTCGCTCAGCGCGAATCACTGTTCCACCACTCCACGCCTGGCGCACGCCTACCTTGGCCTGCCGGCGGCTGTCTTCTGCCGAAGGAGATCCTGAGGGGCCAAACAGTCAGTGGGACGCCCTGCGGACGTCGCTGTTCCCGCCCAGTCGCAGCTGCGCTCAATGTGTGGCAGCCGGACGTATCTTACATTGCCTTCTTGTCATCTGCACCCGTTAACCTTTCCTAAACTACCCTTACCTAACAGCCTAACCTACCCAGGCCTCCACTAACCTAACCTAACTGAGCGTAACCGACTCGAGTCACTCATCCGCTGCTCGACGACCCTCGAGGACGGGGTTCTGGTATCGAGACCGGATCCGGGTGGAAGGATCAGTAGTTGTACTGCACTTTAAACTGTAGTTAAAAATCTGCAGTTCTTATTTACAGTTGCACATGCATAAAATCTTGAGTAACAATGCAGTGACTTTTGTAGATGAAAAGTGCAGTTTAATCTGCAATACAAATTGGACAGTTAACGTAGTTTTCCAGCAGTCTTAAATTGCAACTTCACGTCTTGTCATAATTGTTCTCTATCGACAGAACAGACACAAGTTTCTATGCAGTTCCGACTGTAGTTTTGACATTTCGAAGTGCATTTTGTTTAACAGTCCCCACTGCACTTTTTCTACAGTTCCAATTTGCAGAGTTCACACGTAACCTGAGTGAACCTAAATTTAAGGTTCTGGCTGTATTTTGACAGACACTTGAAAACAAAGACTAACTGCACCGAAACTGTACTTAAAAGTGCAGTTTTGGTGCAATGCACGGTGCTGTCTCCCTTCAGGAAGCAGTACGCGATTCGGATGCCTATCTCTCATGCGGGCGTGACAATCTGATGGTTAGAGTGTCTGCGCAAGGACCCAAAGGTCGTGGGTTCGAATCCATCAATCGCCAGGTAAGTTCGTGTAAGTTTCTTGAAGTACAACTGATCACCTGCTATGTCCAAGGATGTGTAAGAGAATTTGTCATGTATGTAATCAGTATAAACTGATACACCGAGGGAAAAGTCGACATACATTTTTGTTTTATTTGGTATATTACTAACTACAGATAAACTATAGGCAGATTGCCTGAAAACTTTAGTCGAAAGCGCCGGCGTTCGAAAATATGTAGTTAAGACTGCAGTTATCTACAGTTTTCTGCACTTTCCTTGCAGTCTATCTGGACATTTCTTCACTTTTACAGTCGACCCTTGATTGTTGTACCGTCCGCCGGGAGGAGCATGGGACAAGAATTAGGGGACGGGAGATGCCCGGGCCGGGACCCGGCGCCGCCGGACCCTCCGGGCCGGCCCGCCGCGCGGATTAAGGGGGAGCTTAATCCGCCCGGCCAGGGGGGTATTTTAAAGTCCGATTTCCGCTCAAAATTTTGACGGCCTGTTTAGTTGAACGTGTAGAGGACTAAAAACCAAGTCGATTAAAAAAAAACGGCATGTCAAAATTTAAATTATGACCTGAGTTGTTGTCAAATGTAACTTTTGTTAGAAAGGTGATCAAACAATAACGGCCCGGGCAGTCGTTACATGTGGCCCTCGAGGACGGGGTCCCTAGTCTCGAGACCAGTGGCTGTACTCGTTGACAGCCCCCCCCCCCCCCCATGCCCCCATGCATCTAGACAATGTAATTATATTCTTGTGATACATGGTTATCAACCACCATGTTGTTTTCTTGCTAATATTTATTTGTTTTCTAGGTTGTCCAGCTACATGAAGATCACAAGGTATTTGTGTCTGAGAGAATAATCAAAGAAGTGAAAAGGGATTCGTCCATTAACACCACTTCTGCCCAGACACGATTTATATTAAAGCGGGTGTTCACCGAAGAGGCGCTTCTGGCGTGTTCGGTATTTGGGCGTCCCTCCGCTTGCAAGGGGAGGGATGCCGTGACTTGCAAGCCTGCTCTGGATGGTAAAGGCATACAAGCCATCATTATTAAGCATTCTTTTTATCTTTTAGTTGCTTAATTTGTGCTGCAGTGTGTACATCCTTTTTTTTCTCTTTTAATTTCCAGAGTTTGTCTTGGCTAGAGCTGAGAAGAACTGGAAGAGTGCAGTGAGAGCCACAGTAGCTGCTGCACTGGCCAATGTGATCTGTGAGGGAAGAGACCAGCAACAACTTGAAAACTCTGCCCAGTGATGTAGTTTAGTTGTCAATTATAGTGATAACTTCCTGCCTTCAGTATTCTTTTCTTGTTTTTTATCATTTATGTATGGTTTGTTTTCGTGTTATTCTGAGACTCAAGTTTAGTTTTGTATTTGTATTCCTATGTCATAGGTGATTTTATCTTAGGAAAATTTCCGGTGATTCTTAAGTATATACAACCAATGGTCTCCCGAGATGGTTGCTATCTCTTATAGCATAGTGGAAACTGCCAAATAAGTTAATTACTTTTAAACTTCTGACCTTTTAATATTTGTATTGCCTACTCTGGGAGATTGTTCCAATGCTGTTCCTTTAATATATAATAGTTTTTTGTTGTTTTTTTTTAAATTCTGAGACATTGTGATTGCAAAATGTTGCAATGCAAGTTAGTTTGTAATTCTTTAAGTCACTGGTGAGTTTATCATCAGAAAATTTCCAGTGATTGTTAGGCATATAGAACCAATGATCTCAAAGTTGATGTTTCTTATAGCTTATAGTGAAAACTGACAAAGTTTTTCAGCTGTTTACTCCTATACTCAGTGACCTTGTCATTCATTTCTATTGCGTACTTTGAGAGATTGTTCCATTGCCGTTTCTTTAATATTTAATAGTTTTGTTGTTTTTTAAAAAAATTGAGACTTTGATTGCAAAGGTGTTGCAATGCAAAATGTTTAATATGTGACTTATAGGCATTTCTTATTATTTAAGTGTTTGAGTTTAGTTTGAATCTGCCATATACTTTTTGTGACCCTTTTCTGTAATTACACACTTTTTTTAAATTCAACTTATAAAATTCTTGATGTAACCTTATAAAACACATCCTATAAAACATTGATAAATGAGGCTAGCTCTTATGTAAGTCGAGTTGCCCCCTGTAAACAGTTAATATAAAAAACTTATAATAATCTTTATAAACGTATCTTATACAGAACTTCTGCATCTATATCTTTACATGACATAAAGGGCTTATTAGTCCAATATATCAAAACTTTATAAGTTAGGGTAACTTATAAGGATGGGTTTACGAGGGCACCCCTACAAGTAACCCAAATCCTTTCATATATAATAATTTTAAAGAAGCGCTAATTTACTCAAGACTAGAGGATATCAAAACCATGACTCTTGCACTGGAACTAGTGGTGAGGAAGCGGCATCCTCGTGGCAAAACCATCCACTACAGGACCCTGGAAGCAGTAACCACCATCCATCTAGCAGCCAAAGGCATCCCGCCAGACCCGGAAGAGCTCGAGCGAAAACTCCGAGGCGCGTTCGCGCGCCGAGGGTTAACGCTGGATCTATAACAAGTGTGCGAGGAGATGCGGAGATCTAATGGATTTTTTTGTTTTTGATTCCAGAGAGCCGTGCCCCAACTGCTACTCACTGCGCCACTACTGAAGCCCCCGTCACCAAAGTCCCGCAAACGCTACTACCAAGAGGCGCGAGCGGGCGAAAGAGACGGCAAACTACGGTGTTGAGGTGTATGGGGAAGGGATTGAAGTTGTCGGATTTGAGGAACTAATAAAGTGACACCACAGAGTTGCTCCTACATACTAGACTATTTTATTAAGAACATCTTCCCTCCTGGACAGTGGCCTGTGTACAGTACAGAAACTGCTTATTGTCCCTTCACGTTATCTGCAGAGCACAGTGCTGCAAACAGTTACTCTCAACACTCCCCCTAACGGTTGCAGCATTGTGAGGGATGTGTAGGTCAGAGAAGCCTGAAGATTTTATTTATTATATATATATATATTTTTTTTTTTGCGGATCATTAACAGATCAGAAATTTTTAGTCCTCCCAACACAGGAGAGAGACAAACATAATTCTTTTATTTTTCAAAGACCATTTCCAGATCAGAATTTTTTTGGTCCTCCCAACAGGAGATAAACAAAAAAAAACTTATAAACAAATAAACGAATACTTTCCCCCATAGGAATGGAGGTTTAAATCAACAAACGGAGCGAGATCGGGCAGTCAGGTTGCTAGCAGGTTGAGTCGGCTGAGTATCCTTGGTTCATCGAGGGTCCTGTGGACAAATCAAGAAGACATGTTTTTTATTCGTGTTTTTACTTTGCAGGCAGTTCTGAGGAGGGAGTTTTGCATAGGTGTTCCTTTTGCTTAAGGAATTTTATGTTTCCCAGAGGCTTTGTGAAGATATCGGCTATGTTGTCCTCGGATGGACAGTATTCCAGTGAGAAGAGTCCTTGGTCATAGCTCTCACTGAAATAAAAATAACGAACTTGGATATGTTTACTTTTACAGTTAAGTTGCCCTGCCTTGATCATTTTAAGTGAGCTTTGGTTGTCTATATATAGAGAGGTTGGCACATTTGTACAAATTAACTCTTGCAGTATGCCCTTTACATATTGAATTTCTTTGCAGCAATCAGCCGCAGCAATGTATTCTGCTTCTGAGGTTGCTTGTGCAACGATTCCCTGCCGTCTGGAGCACCAAGCTATTGGGCCTTTTGCACAGAACAAGACATATCCTGAAGTGCTTTTGCACTTTCCCAATGTTCCAGACCCAGCATAGTCAGCATCACAGTAAGCTTGGATTTTTACCACCTTGTCAGTGTCACAATTGGCATGAAAAAATATGCCATGTTTTACAGTTCCTTTTAGGTATCTCAAAATTCTTTTTAGATCCGAAATGTTTTCATAGGAAGGATTTTCCACAAATTTACTACAGAAGTTTACTGCAAATGACAAGTCTGGTCTGGTTTTGCAGGTGAGGTACAGGAGGCTTCCGATTGCCTCTCGGTATGGAAAAGAAGTTTTATGATTTGGGAGCTCTGTTTTCTCGACTTCCAAGATGGTCCTTTTTACTTCCATAGGAGTGGGATGAGGACGGCAGTCTAACATGTTGTATTTTTCAAGTACTTTTTTAGCATAGGCTGATTGGGACAACATAATGCCCTGATCTGTCCGAACTATTTCCATTCCCAAGTAAGTTTTGGGATTATGATTTATTTTAACTTCAAACTCTGTTGTTAAAAGTCTAAGTAGACTGTTCATTTCAGATGGATGAACTCCAAACAGAATACCGTCGTCAACATGAATGGCAAGGAACAAAGTACTGGTACTGTTTTTAAATAAACATTTATCGCTTTTAGTTGAGACTAGTCCTACTTTCTCCAGATGAGAGGAGAGGCGTGCAAACCACCTTTGTGGTGCTTGTTTTAAACCATAGAGTGCCTTTTTAAGCTCACAGATCTTTCCTTTTGCTTTAAATCCTTCAGGGACTTCCATATAGACTGGACTGTCCAGGTACCCATTTAGAAAAGCAGTTTTTACGTCAAAAGATTTTATAGTCATGTTGTAAGTTGCTCCTGGAGCAAAGAGCAAGCGTAGATTTCCAGCATCTACGACAGGACTGAAAGTGTCTTTAAAATCTAGTGATGATTTTGACTGTTCGAAACCTCTGGCCACTAGTCGGGCTCGGTATGTACCGTCGTCCTTTTGCTTAAAGACCCACCGACTTGATATTACTTTCTCTTCCCCTGCCTTTTCCTTGTTCACATAGACCCATGTTTTATTTTTGTTTAAGGATTCAATTTCATCTTTTATAGCAGTCTGCCACTTTGGATCAGATGCGCAGTCATAGAATTTTAGATTTGCACCTTCTGTACAAAGATAGAGCTCAAAGTCTCTGTATCGAGTGGGAAGTTTTATGTTCTCTCTATCTCTTAGATTATGGACTACTGGTTCCTCAATGGCAGGAATAGGTTCATGATGTTCAATTTGATCCTCCATTTTCTGTCCTTCCTCATTTTCAAATAATTGGTTTTCATTGTCATCCCCACAATCATTTTGATTTAGGTCATTATTGTCATTAAGATCTATGGCAGGCCTTTTAGTTTTGAGGTCCAAATACAATTTTATCTCACTTGCAGAGGAGGGAGATTGGGTAAAGAGGCGATTTGTGAAAGTGACATCACATGATATGAAGATCCTTTTAGTTTCTGGATTCCAAAGACGATAGCCATGGGGAGCATACCCAACCATGACAGCAGTCTGGGTTCTACTTTGAAGTTTTTTAAGGTAAGAGGTGATCCTCGCATGTACTACTGTTCCAAACAATTGGATATTGGACAAATCCTGTCTCTTCCCTGTCCACAGTTCAGCTGGAAGAGCTGAGACTGTGGAGGAGGGGCTACGGTTTGACAAGTAAGCAGCAGTGTAAGCTGCTTCTCCCCATAGTTCTCCAGCAAGATTGGAATCAAACAGGAGAGCCCTGGTTTTTTCCAACATTGTCCGATTGAACCTTTCGGAGGTGCCATCTAACTGAGGGGTCCTGGGCACTGAATAATCTAAAATTATTCCTTTATCTCTGCACCATGATTTTAACTTTATGCTTGAGTATTCACCCCCATTATCACAACGGATTTTAGATACTTTGAGCTGATGCAGGTTTTCTGATTTCAGGACATAAGCTTTTAGATGGTCAAAAACTTCACCCTTTTTCTCCATAAGATAAATTTCACAATAGTGAGTGTAATCATCCATGAAGATCAAGAAATAACACTTGCCATCAAAAGTGGCTGGATCTATGGGTCCACACACATCAGAGTGAACGATTTGGAGTGGACGGGTTGCACGTTGTCTGACCGAATTATGGGGTTTTCTGGACATTTTAGCTTGTGCACAAACACTGCATATCAGCTCCAAGTTTTTAAAATCAGTTGTGTTCATTCCATTGCTCAAAGAGATAGGCCTTTTTAGATTGTTCAGACCAATGTGCCCCATTTTTCTGTGCCATTTTATGATTGATTCTTTCTGTGTATCAGCAAGCAAAGAACTGTCATTTATACCTCCAGAGCACACAGGAAGATCTACAGTGAAAAGACCACTACGCGTCCTGCCACCTTGCAAGAGAACAAGATGCTTCGGAACATGGATGGTTGTTTTTAGGATCTTTACCCCTTCATGGTCAAGTAGTACAGCCCCATGGTTGTCAGCAATTTCGCCCGCTGACATGAGATTTGTTGCCAGATCCGGCACATACAAAACCTTTTTTAAATCACAGACTTTAGATATCAGAGTGCCATACCATGATGAAGTCATGGCTACCCCATCTTGGGCAAGATTAATTTTTATTTCAGATTTTTTAATGTCAGTTAGCACATCACGCTTGTTTGTCATATGCCCTGTGGCACCACTGTCAACCACAAAGCTGCACTGTGTCTCACTTTTACCTGAAGAACATACATTCGCGATTTTACAGTTTCCACTGGTGGGTTTGGCCACTCCAGTGGCTTCTGTGTTACTTACTTGAGTTTCGGCATTCCTTTCCATGATTTTAATGATACTGCTTTTAATTTTTGGTTTGGTTGGCTCGGCTGTTCCGGCCATGAAACAGACCTTTTTATTTCCTTCATCAGACCTGGAGCTTGACCCACCCCCATGATGTCTGGATTGCTTCTATTGATGGTGTCGACGCCGATCATTAGAAGTGCTAGTTTTATTTCGGTAGCGGCAGTCCTTCTGATAGTGTGTGTGAGATTTGCAAATGGTGCAATACTGCGACCTGAAGTAACAATCTTGTGCTTGATGGTTGGTCTTTTTGCAGATGGTACATGCAGTGCAATCCCTTTGGAAATGCTCATAGGAGCCACATGTGAAACAGGACAGTCGTTTCTTTGCTGGTTCTCTGGCTGAATAACTTTGCCTGTGGTCACGACGTTCGTTTTGTCTTTCACCTCTGCGGCCATGCCGGTCTGAGCTTCTGTATTCCCTTCTTTGAATTACACGAGAAGTGGATGCAAATGCAGTTGGCACATTTTCTGATTGGCTGAGTTTTAGTTTATCCTTCTCCCTTTGGAGACGGTGCACCAGATTGTCAACGGTTTTTTCAGCTGCAGGCACCGAGTCCCATGCAGTTGAAAAGTGGTCAAGGGAGGGAGGTAACATACTGACTATTTTTGACATAACGGACACATCGTTCACTTCCTGTCCTAGGTTGTTCAGCTGGAAAGCCATGATGGTCATTATCAAATGCAGAGACACTTCTGTCCCACTTATGGGCATAGAGTTGCTCCATGAGCAGGTTTTTTTGATGGTCGTTGTCTTTCTCATAGAGACCTTTTAGCTTTTGAAACATAGCCCGAGATGTGAGGCACGGCAGCAGGTGTTTCTTAATATGTTGTGCCGTGGTTTGAATTATGTAAAGCTTCGCAAGAGCATCTTTTTCTTGCCATAGGGCACGCTGGTCGTCAGGAACTTCGTCGATGGTGTATTCACCATCAACAATGCCAAGAAGATCTTTGGCAGCAAACAAGATTCTGATATGAGATGCCCACATGGTAAATGTGGTGGCATCATGAAGCACGGCGATGCGGGCCAATTCGCCTGAAACGGAATTCTCTCCCATTTTAGTTGTTTTAGTCTGTTGATGATAAAGTAGGAATTCTGACAGATGTCGGATGGATGTCGACTGATAAAGATGGATTTTAATTTGCACTATTTTGGTTCAGTAGAAACGTGGCCTGGGCCCATAACCTGTTGAGGTGTATGGGGAAGGGATTGAAGTTGTCGGATTTGAGGAACTAATAAAGTGACACCACAGAGTTGCTCCTACTGACTAGACTATTTTATTAAGAACATCTTCCCTCCTGGACAGTGGCCTGTGTACAGTACAGAAACTGCTTATTGTCCCTTCACGTTATCTGCAGAGCACAGTGCTGCCAACAGTTACTCTCAACATACGGCACCACGAGCTGCTCCGTTCCACAACCACCTAGTGGCAAGCAAGAAAACATCAATCCTGTTTATACTCATGGCGAGTGGCAAGGGCTCCGGCCTGAACCAAAGCAAAAAAGCATTGTGGTCCTATCGACTAATAAATGTGTCGTCATCTAATTAGTGACGCGCATGAATGATGGAAAGCTCATCAACAGAACCTTTCCGGAAGGTGACTGGAAATATGTGGAAGTCACTAAACATTATCAGTTCAGCAAAGCTGAACAAGACTGAGCAAGCAGAGTTGACAGATCTCCGGATAGATACGCTTGCTATGGTAGCCTACGGCTACAAGAGTCGCCTCACGCGCTTTATCGAGAAATCGGACATAGCGATAGAGATCAGCGAGAAAGTGGAGGAGACCAAGAACAAGGCTCCGCCGGAGCAGAGGACGTATGCGAATGTGACGGGCAAGCCGAGGTTGAGGACCTCGAACATGCCGGAGAACGCAGAAATTAAAACCATAATGATCATTGGACCGGATGAGGAGCATGGGGAATAAGATGCTAACCAAACAAGGAGAAGGTTCATGAAGGCCATTGACCCAACAAAAGATGGGATCAAAATTAAAACCTTCTAGGCAACGAAAGCGAACGAAATCGTAGTGGACCTGGCGTCCAAAGAGGATGCAGAAAAACTGAGAAAACTTCAGTCCACCAAAATGAAAAGCTTCACACTGGAAAAACCCAAAAAGTGCAGGCCGAAACTGATCATCTATGATGCCGATCAAAGCCTGACGGCGGAGCAGATAGAGCAGGCTATCAAAAAGCAAAACTTAGCTGTAATGGACACTAAAGACAAATTGAAGGCAATCTTCAAAACGGGCCCGAGAGGTGGACAAAGATGTCACTGGGCGGTGGAAGCGCACCACACCTTGGCTAGACGTCGCCGAAAGCGTGCGGGAATCCGCCGTACGCCCGCGCGATAGAGGATGCATCCTACGCATTCTCCCGAAACCCCATAATGTTTCATGGAAAAATGTGGGGCACGTCGTGTGGGCTTTGGGAAAAGGCGACTGATTTCGTCTGTTCGACGAACGCCTGACGGACGTTTTCCGATATCCATGGCGGCAGGGCTGCCTCGTGACGGTTGTGCGTCACGTGTTTCCCTCAAAGATGGTGTGTATGAGGATGTATAGGTATCGCTTTCGAATGACGTCGCGGATCGTGGACCGCCGCGAGGCGTGGTTGGGAGCCCGTCCAGGACGAACGGCTTCCGACTCGGCGCCGCCTGTGCGAGACTTGTAAGCAACCCGAAGGAATTAGGAGAGTTCAGCTGGAAAGAGACTATCGCCGAGTGGACACAGCCTCGTGTTGCCCGCGTGAGGACGCAGACAGCGACAGCGATGGCGGTCTGCAGCAAGCAGTTTATGGATCAGTTGGAGGGAGTGGAGGCGTTGCAGGTACACTAAGCCGCGACAGGGGAGGGAGGGGGGCGGGAGAGCGGAGTGGTGTGTGTGAGTGCGCGCCCGCCGCAGCGCGCGGGTGTCTCCGGTGCCGCTCGCGGGTGGACGTGTCGCTTCTGAGCGGAAGCATGTATGATAATGGGAGTGTGCAGAATCAGCGCTCGTCACCCGTGCCCCCCCCCCCCCCCCCCCCCCCACGCGGGAGTCCAACGCGGGCGCTGGCTCCTGCGCGGCGCAGGACACGCCGCCATTCTGTTCCGAGCTCCACCATGAGGTGAGATGTTCGTGGAACACGGCATCATCGCAGGGAGACATGTTCACCCCACGGCTGCGTACACACGCAGCTGGATCTGGAATATCTAACAGTATCTCACTCTTTCCGGTGGCAGACGTCTCCACCGTTGCAACGTTGCCGGCGCCGATTACGGAATCGCAGACGGTTCTTGCGAAGTGACCTTGTATCCTCCCTTAGCATATACCAGGTGATTCAGAAACGCCGCATTTTTTCTTGAATAGGCAAGCCCGCAACGCACGACGTTGATTAGCGCGCAGCGACTGCCGGCGGGGGAAGGTGAGTGGCGGAGCGTAGTGCCGCTCGTCCCAGCTAGCCGGGCCGAGCCGCTAGCGGCCGACGGCTCTGGACGACAGCGGCTCGGCCCGGCTGGTATATACGTGTTCTCGCGCTTCGCGTGAGACAGAGTTTTATGGAAGCACCGCATATGGAAACTCCGTATGCCGCTCTGTAGGCCGGAGAAAGGCATGCATGCGGAGTTATACAACGCGGTGATGACTATTGCTGGGCGCGGAAACACATCGGCGAGCACGAAGAGGAACTCATTCGGCACGGGGGAGAGGTTCAAGATCCGTTCGAGGCGGAAGCACCGGGGGCGAAAAGGAAGAGACGTCAGCTCTGAATGTAAATGTTGGGGCATCCACTTCGGCCTCTGCCGACAGTCTGGACCACTTCTTGAAACGCTACAGGGACCCGCCCCGGCCCCCTGTGTTTTTGTTTGTGTGGGTCAACAGATGTAGAAACAACGTCCGGTTGATGTGATCAAATGTCTTAGATTCGGAGGTTTAACGGAGACATCGGCTACCTCTAGACGTTGCGAACGATAAACTTTCCTCGCATGTCCTTACTGCGAAAAGCTTGCAAAGAAAACTGCGGCTAACGAACTTTCTTACGAACTATCTGCTTGATATTACGAACCATCTTTTTGTAATACCAGCCAGATAGTTTGTAAAACAGTTTATAATACGTAGCCGCAGTTTTCTTTGCAATATGCAAGAACTTTTCTTCGTAAGCTGTTGATAATGTGGGGCTGTCTGATTATTGCTCCTCGGATTGCCTCTGTATATGTGTGTGTGTGTACACTTCTCACTTCGGTCGAATACAGTTCCCATCCACGCCCGAAGGCTGAGCCGTTTACTTACCTCGCGACCGTCGGAAAGTGATGAACGGCAGTTACTTAAACTCCACGCGTTATCTCGGAATTGTGTACGTTTACCGAGGCGAGCTGTGGTTTCGGTTCAACGGTCGATGCCACAACGACGGCGTGGCAACGGCCGCGTGCTCAGCAACAACGTCGCTCACTCTCCATCGAGGGCAGCAGGGCTCCGGTGCATGCGCTCGGCCGCGGGACGACTTCGCCAGCTGTTCAGGTTCCGAATCCGCCCCGTTTCCCGCTCCGGTGTCATTCGTGCCCTTGGGAAGGATCGCCATGGCCAACTCCAACCCATTTAGACTTTTAGCGAGGCGCAAAAAGTTGAAATGGAGACTGGCGAATTTTAAAGACGGCTGCTCATCGGCACTCCTCGTCGTGTTCTGCAGCGGGCCCCTGCACAGTTTGTACCTGAGGAGGTAGACGTGCGGGCCACGCCGGTCCGGTGGGGCCCCGGGGTGCCTGCGCTTCGTTTAGTGGTCCGAGGGCCGACCGCAACCTGCATCTCCAGTCACACGTAAGATTACAGAAACTTTCTTATTAAAAAAAATTGTACAAACACGAACGTGTTATGTTTGCGCCTTCCTCCGCCGGCCTGGAGGGAGGCACCAACATTAGACCACACCTGTCTTTTGCGCTACTTCTGCTTCTGGAAACACTCACGTTACCTTTTTCAGCCTATCCTGACACGTTTCGGCACTGACAAGAGCCGGCGGTTTGTTTCACTACATGTGCTCGTCTGCTGACACTCGAATGCCGCTGCTCTAAGAGTTGCCACGTTGCCAGCTACGCCAGGCGCCAGGCCTGCCAGGTCTATGTGGATGGCCAGCGTTGAGTGTTCTTTTCGACCCTGCTTGTCGTCTACCTGATGAAAAGGTCCCATAACATCCTCTTTGCGTTCCGCCTGCGTGGTCCTTCTGCTGGGTGCCTGCTAGAGCCAAAATCACGCGGTGCTGACCGGCTGGGTCCTGTCGCTGCTGGGTCCTCCGGGCCGACCCGCGGCAGGGAGGCAGGAACCGTAAAACGTACGAACATGATGCGACGATTTCCTGCCGTTCTTGACAGCGTTTCACAAAAATTAGCAAAATGAATATCCTGTCTCAGCAACACAATATGAATGTCATTTGTGTGAAGAAAATAAATGCAAAATGTAGCTCATTTTGCATTTATTTTCTTCACACAACACATACTTCTTGTTTTTGTATGTCATTGGGCCTTACGCACCCCGTTCACTGGTAATTCAGGAATGTGACATCCCCCTCTGCACTGTTGACCTTGCCGAACCATCTGAATTTGCCGCCGTTCCGCCTGTTTCTCTCGGTATGAGAAACTCGTCCGCGCTTCTTTTTTTCTCATATTATACTTCGTTATTTCTCATAGCCTTCTGTTGAGTTGTATTACCAAATCTATTCAGAGATTCCCTTTTCTGTCCGGCTCCTGTCGTGTTAAACTGGTATAGCAGTTTTAAGACTAGGTTAATTGAATTACTTGTCATGTAATGTTATTTATAATTGATATAGTTTGTTTCTTACTGGTGAATAAAATCATTTGCTGTATGGTAGCCTATCACTGTGACAGTGATAAAACTATCCGGAACCCAATCTTTTTGTGAAATAAGTCAAAGTTCACTCACACTTCACCGACCAGTCTAGCTATTGCTGTGAGGGCATCGATATTTTTAATTATTTGGAGGCTGCACTTTGCACATGATGCGAATCGATCATGAAATGTATTTGCAGCTGGTGTTAAAGCTCTGTAATACAAGATGAAACAGTGCATTGCTGTTATCATATTTTTATTCAAAACATATTAAAAATGTTAGGCATTGGATGAAGATAATGCCCATGGTCAAACTTGGCACTGACACATATTTGCTTCAAGTGATGCACATCAAAAAAATCAATGTCCTCGTCAATGGATGATACAGCATACTGAAAGCACATATCTGAATCATGACGCACAATGGATGGGGGGCAGAAACGAGATGGCTCACATCTGATTTTTGAGGCTGCAATAAACACTTTCTGAGAAGCTGCATGGTACAGAATTTTTGAAATCCTGATGAAAGTGTTTGCATGCAACCTTGCAAAAGAGTTGTCTGTCTTCCTCTTTCTTGCATTGACTTGTGAGCCATAACGACACCCCTCTTTAAGAAGTTCTGGGAAAACAGAAATACCAGAGTGCTCCATGCCCAATTGATCCAAAAACCACTGTTCTTTTTGAGTTGGGTGGAAAGGTTTGCTCTTCTGCAGCAACCTGATCTTTCCAGGAATTTCAACAACAGAAGTACGAAACGATGCATCGATGTCTTCCTCAAACAGCTGAGTTGTCACAGAACTACAATTATTCTTCAAAAGAACCGATGCATTGTTTTCTGAAAGTCTCCGACAAATTTGATTTGGAATATAACTTGTGCTATGGATAAGCTTTTTTAGTTTCTGGATGCCAGCTTCAAAAGCATAAGCACTGAGTGCAAAGATTGGGCCCCATCTCCGACAGTTTGCCCCAAAATGTCTCAAAATGTGCATGTTGAATCGCATCATAAATGGGCAGTACAAATCTTCGACGGAGCCACAAAATTCTTCCAATAAACTTTCAGCAATGTCGAGTGATGAAATGGGAACCTCATTGTATAGCAGGATACAAATTCCCTGCACATAGAGAGCCCAATGTTTAAATAATATATCTGGAAGAATTTTTCCAAAACAGGAACACTTATAAACAAGCCCCAGTTTTCAAACTCTCTCCCAGTCCAAAATGCAATCTCTTCCAAACCACGCACTGATTTTCTTACTTCCTTTGGCAGTGACAATGTTTTCATTCTCTTGTTTGCACTTTTAATATTGTTTTCAGGTAACCTGTTCAGCCACTCTTTTAAAAATGACTTTGTTGTGCCCTCATCCTTTGCATGCATTTGGTCAACAACCGACTGGATCAAAGAGAGGAGCACCACACAAGGGAGAAAGATACTTCACACCATGTACAAATGTCTTGGTCTCCTGTGCTTCAATGGAGTCTCGAAGTAACTCTTCTGGTGTACGTGGTACATCAAGTTGCTTATGATACCTAAAAATTCTGACAATGCCTTCATACTTCTCCCCTTCCACTAAACACCAGGAACAAGGAAAACTGCCACGATGGCTGTGAATCCCTTGAATGTCACAACGGGCCACACTGTCAGCAACACAGCTTATCAAATAAGCTTTAATATGCCACACTTGATCAAAATGCAATGTAAACCCATGCTCAGAAAGTTCAGTAATGTGTTCAACTATGGGGGCCAAAAACAAATCAAGTCTCTCTTGTTTTTTTGCTAAACCACAAACCTGCTAGAACAGAATTACCCATACGAATAACAGGGGGCAACTCATTGATTTGGACGAAACAAGGACAGATTTTTTGACCACTAAAATCACACAAAGAAGCACTGTCAAGTGATATTGTAAATGATAAATACTTGGTATTGGGAGAATTTTTATTCTTAACATAAGATGCAAACTGCCATTGTACCATGGTGCAAGTCTTTCATTACATTGTCACTTGGAGGATTACCAAAATCACGAGGATCATACTATTATATCTTGAGATTACTGATTATTTTCGGGGTAAAACTTTCGGATTAAAATGCACACCATTACTGTGAGAACTTTTTACTGTGGTCTACAGAACAAGGCAACCGGAAACATACAACAAAAGAAAGGCGGATCGGGGGGATGCCAGGGGGCGCCACCAGGGGGTGCCAACTTAAGGTTACAACACTCTCCCCTCACAGAGAATAAAGAAATTGTTACAATTTTTCTTTTTCTTAACCTAAGTACAAAAATAAAAAAAACAATGAGAACGCGTCGCTTAACGGTACCAAGAATCCCGTCAGAGGCTCACAATGGTTACGATGAAAAAAATATATATATAAATATATATAGACATAAAGTACAATGAACACATAATAATAGGGGTAATTTCACAGACAGGGTATGGCACAATTGGGAATTACAATGACCATGCATTTGGCCAACGCTCAGGTGGGTTCCCAAAGTTGGGACGGGTGGACCGTCGAACAGGCGCTGGGGCTTGTGGGTCCTGCACTCTGCCTTGGGGCTCCAGTTGAAGTCTCTCCTGCACCGGGTTCAAAGGTGGTGGCATCACAGGCTGGTCGAATCTGATCGGGTCCCGATTTTCTGGGGGGCGAACAGGCTGTTGCCTGGGCATTGCAGGTGGAATTGTCACGACTGGCGAAGGGGGAGGTGATTGATCCCGTTGAGCATGAGAGTCGCAACACTCATGATTTAAAAAACTCCGCCCAAGTTGGTTAACGGAACAGAGAACAATCTTCTATCAATATTCACTTCATACGTGTGAGTCCCTAAAGCCTTAACTATAGATCCTTTGGTACACACTTTGCTGTCTTTCTTTTGCTTAACTATAACATTTTCACCTGGGGTAAAAACTTTGGTCTTTGGTATATAAGCATTTGGGTTGCTAACAGTAGCAGGCTTAAGACTAGTTAACAAATATCGGGGAGTGTGCTGAAACATCATCTGAGCAGGACTTAACTTGGTAGTAGTACAGGGGGTATTTCGGTTTGCAAACAGAAAATTGGACAACCTGTGACTAATGGACATATGATTGGGTGCCATTAATAACTTACGCAATGCTCTCTTTGCCTCTTTCACCCATGATTCTGCCAAACCATTTGATTCTGAGTGGTACGGTGGGGAATGAGTGAGCACTGAATACAGAAATCCATAAATGTAAAAGACTGAAATGGAGGCCCATTGTCTGTTACAATCTCCACTGGCAAACCAAAAATAGCAAAAATGCCACGTAGTTTCTCTATAACATCAGCAGCCGTAGTTGTAGTCTTGTGCCACACATCCAACCATTTGGAATGACTGTCTATTAAAAGTAAGTAAGTATTCTTATCAAAATAGAAGAAATCTAGATGGATTCTTACAAAATTTGACTTAGTATTGGTCCATTTTCCAGTTACATTACAGGTATTTCTAAAGTTGACAAGTGCACAAGGTTCACACACACGAACATAGTTTTCAATTTGTTTGTCAATCCCTGGCCAGAAAATATGATATTGTGCTTTCATTTTCATTCTAGTGATTCCTGGGTGCCCTTCATGCAAAATTTCCAGTACTCTATGTTGTAAGCTTGCTGGCATACAAATCCTATCCCCAAATGATAGGCAATCATTTTGCAAAGACAGAGCAAATCTAATATCAAAGTAAGATTTGAGACCTTTATCATTTAGGACTTCAGGCCACCCATCCAGCACATATTTGCATACTTTAGACAAAACAGGATCTTTAAGAGTTGCATCACCAATAATATCAGAGTTTAATGGGAATGCTGGCACTTCCAAAACTGAACAAATGCTCTGATGCACCTGCTTATTATTAGGCATTCTGGACAAAGTATCAGCCAATACCATTTCTGGGCTCTTTGATTTTGCATACTCAATTGAATAGGAATAAGCACTTAAAATAACTGCCCATCGTTGGACTCTGGCAGCTGCAATTAATGGTAGATCTTTGATTGGACTGAACATTGACTTAATTGGTACATTGTCAGTCACTATAACAAAATTTCGTCCCATGAGATATTTATGGAACTTTTTAAGACCAAAAATTATTGCTAAAGCCTCCCTTTCTAATTGAGAGTACTTCTGTTGGGTGGGTGACAAGGTAGCTGACTTACAACATATGGGATACAATTTTCCACTTACTCTATGATTCAACACCGCTCCTATGCCATATGGACTGGCATCTGTTGTTAATACAATTTCTTTGGTTGGGTCAAAATGTACCAAACGAGAGTTTTTAACTAAAAGTTCCTTACTCTGTTTGAACACTCTATCACACTCTTCGGTCCAGTTGTAAAATACTTTAGCCTCCAAAAGTTTGTTTAGGGGTCTGAAAAATGTACTACGATTTGGTACATAATCACAGAAAAAATTGTACAAACCAAAGTAAGATCTTAATTCTGTCTGATTTGTAGGGGCTGGACGCTCCATTATCTCCTCTAACAATTTAGGAGAGGGCTTAGTGCCCAAAGCATCAATGACACGCCCTAAAAAGTGCAAAGATTTCTGAAAAAAATGACATTTGGCAATGTTTATCCTAATGTTATATTTCTCAAATCTTTGGAACAAACTTTCTAATCTCTGCAACAGTTCTTGTCTATTTCTCCCTTTTACCAAAATATTGTCAATATAGGCAACAACTCCATCAATACCTGCTATAATTTGATCTATTACACTTTGGAATATGGCAGGAGAACCTACAAAACCAAAAGGTAAACGAGTTGGCATCATTAATCCTAGACAAGTATTAGCCGTGAGCAAGGGTCGACTCTGCTCAGCAACTGCTAACTGTTGAAATGCTTCCATTAAATCGATTTCACAATATTCATCACCACCCTGCAGATTGGCATAAATAGAATCGGGAGTTGGGATCGGGTAATGATCAACCATGGCATGAGGGTTTAAAGTCCTCTTATAATCAGTAATTAATCTTAGTGACCCATTTGGTTTTACTATAGGCCATACAGGTGAAGCATAAGGGGCTTGGGTAGTTGGAATCCAGCGCCCTTCCTGGACTTGTTTTCTTAATACATGAGTAACTTTATTTTGGGTTGCATAAGGCAGACTGTATGCAGCATGATAGACTGGAATGCTATTAGGTTTTAAAACTACATTTGCCTCAAAGCCTATGATAGGGTGAGTTAGATCCCCACTAAAAACCCGAGGAAATTTTGTTTTCATTTCCTCAATTTCAGGGGGTAGAATTGGAGAGGACTTGGATTCAAACTCAACATTGACATGATGGATATTTGTATCAATATCAAAACATGCATGTTGTGCCCACAGAGATCTCCAATTGGGGATCATAACATCTAGCCACTCTCGACCTAACAAGGGGATAAAGTCATACTCTGTATTAATTATTATCAGTTTCACTTTATGAAATTTTCCCTTGGCATCAGGGACGGAGACACCTATGTCACCCATAACATTTAAGGGTGTCCCTGTGATGCCCTTAAGGCCAGAGTAACAATAATTGATCTTGGCTCGAGGAAAATAATGTTTCATATCTCTCAAAGACATAATTGACCGTGCTGCCCCATTGTCTAATTCCATTCTTAATTTTGTCTGGTCCACTTGAACTTTCACAAACAATGGTGGAGATGACATACCAGACACTGCAAACACGTTAGGACAGTCATTGTTCTGAAAATCCTCCAGATGTTTCCATCTGTCAATTTGTTCATTGAGAAATCTGATGTCTTCATCTGGGAGTAGAGTTGGGGGTGAAGTAGTAGTTTGGGCCCTCTTCCCTTTTCTGGTTCTGCGTCGAGGTTGTAAACAAACACTGTTCACAATGTTGTGAATAAGAAGGTCTCCAAATACACAGGTATTTAGGTCTTCTCGAACCACCACAGAGCCATAAATATTGTCTCGGAATACTACTGGCTCTAATGAAGGAAAGTCACTATTTGCACTCACTGTACCACTGTCCACATCTTCGGCACCACACGCACCACACAGGTTAAATACTGTTTCCATTTCCACACAGGCTGCACTCTTTTCACTCTCGATGTCAAGACACATTTGTTTTGCAATTTCTTCCTGCACACACACAGAACTTACTGCTGCATCGTCAACATTGTACTCTGTCACACTAGCAATGTGAACATGGTTCTCAAAATTTTCGAATTCAGTCTCTTCGTAATACTGTTCATTGTGATGATGATGACACTGTCTGCCGGTTGCACCTTCACCGTCAGGATTGCTTGCATCGCCTTCATTGTCTGCTTTAACCTCACTTTGTTGTTGCTCTTGCGCACAAAAGTCACAGCACTGAAACTCTGAAATATGATGAATGTTTTTCGTATAGTGCCACTTGGCAATGTGTCCCTCCTTACCACACAGCCGACAAATGTAGGAAATCATTCTGCAGTCGTGCGGCGAATGATTGGTTCCAGTACATCGCCAGCAAAACTTGGGCTTCCGACGGCTGTTGTCATTGCTGTGGCCCTGGCCCCTGGATGGGTGAAAGCTGCCCCTGTGCTGCGAGCCTCCCCTGGGCTGGGACTGGGCGTGTGTGCCTGTCTGTCGTGGGTGTGGCTGCGTGTTGTGCCTAGAACAGGTGCACGTACATGGTTTATTCGGCGGCAATCTCTGGTCTCTGGGATGATTTGAATGGGATGCATGGGAATTTGAAACGTGGTATACCTGTTGAGGGTTGCGCTGCTCCCTGAGGAATTTAGCTTGCGCTTGGACTGTTTCTAGCTTCAGTCCCTCCCTACACGCTTGGGCAAATTCCAACTCGGGGTCGGATATCATCCTGGTCTGTAATTCTTCGTTGATGGTGCCCGTCATCAACCGTTCCCTCAGCCTGTCTTCTAGTAATTCTTTGAAATCGCACTTGCTTGCAATCTCTTTGATAGCATCAATGTAGTCTTTGAGGGATTCGTCCGCTCTTTGGTACCTCTGGTTGAACTTAACTACCTCTACTGTAACTAGAACTTGTTCTGGTTTATGCACTTCTAGCAATTTGTCCCTTAAAGCGTTCAAGGATTTAGTCGTTGGTGAATCCGGCTTGCATGCTTTCACAATCGCGGAGAAGTCCGCAGGCCTCAGCGAAGACAGGAACAAGTTCCTCTTCAGTTCGTTCAGCTGGGCCTGGGTGAAATCTTCTGCTACGATGTAGTTGTTCAAAACACAGTACAAATCGAGGCGTAGTAGAAATTCTTCGACCGACTCAGCCTTCGGGTCGAATTTATCCAAACTTGGGGCCATGCTGCCCGGCACGCTTCCTTAACCCTTCTAGTCACACCGGCCCTTCGCTCACACAGACGCTTTTGCATTCGACTCCACACAGGACTTTTTCACTTCTTCTTACTTGAGTTCGTTACTTGAGTTCGTTACTATCTCGTCGCCAATATTATATCTTGAGATTACTGATTATTTTCGGGGTAAAACTTTCGGATTAAAATGCACACCATTACTGTGAGAACTTTTTACTGTGGTCTACAGAACAAGGCAACCGGAAACATACAACAAAAGAAAGGCGGATCGGGGGGATGCCAGGGGGCGCCACCAGGGGGTGCCAACTTAAGGTTACAACACATACAACTTGTTCCTGATTTGAGGATCACTTAGAAGGGTCTCTATTTGAGTTGGCAAATGAAAGACAACAAAATAAGTGGCCTGTGAGAGGTCTGAAAGAACATTTGCAGTCTTACACTCTATACATTTAACCTGCTGAGGTCTAATACATGATGCAGGCACTTTCCCTAAAGAAAAGGAACACTCAGAGCAGTAAAAATGATAACACATATCTTCTTTAGAGTAAAAGTATTCATCGAGTAAATAGCGGGTACTTGGAGCAACATTGCCTATGAGAGACTTTATGAATTTCATAAGATGTTCTTTCTCTAAGTGACTCCAATTATGTTTGTGAACTAGGGTGACAGCATTAATTAATATTTCCCACACTGAGGTATTCACTGTCAGATTAATTTTCTTCGTAAGGGATGGCATCTCATGCTTAAATGGCTTAAATGCATGTCTTAAATCCTCGGTGTGACCATCATTTGCATCATCTTCATCACCGCCAGCCTGTTGTTGATCGTAGTCATGGTTTAATTCTTGGTGTTCCTGAAGAGATAAAGACACAAGCAATGCTGAAAAGCCAATAAGAAAATACTGTCTCAAAATAGTTTACCTGGTTTGAGATTTCTTGACTACTTTCATAATGTCCTCCCTCAGGACTGAGTCCACGATCCCTCTCTGGCTCATATTGACAATCTTCATCGTAAGTGTCACCCGTTTCACTCACATCTTCATCCTGCAATTTTTAAAAAATAGCATTTTAACAGGAATAGTAGTAAAGAAAATGAAAATAGAACACACTTTTAAAAAATTCCAGCGCCTACAGCACTGAGTGGCCCTCGTTAACTGAAAAACTAATTTATTCTAAAAATAGTAATATGAAACGACTTGGTATCGGAACCTACGACGCGCTGTATGCCGACTGGGCCTCTCAGACCGCGCGTCCAAGGCGACATTGTAATAGGCCTCGCGCGAACGACTATTACAAGCCCTGGCACACTGCGGCCGCGGGGAGCGGGCCAGAGCGCACAGCACGGCTAGCCAAGTTGACAACAATACGTCTTGGCAATAAAGAGTAAAACAGCCATTTCAAAAATATTTATATTAAGTTTACTTACGTCCGTGAACTGTGGCTCGAATTTATGTAAACTGTGCATGCAGACAACATACCTAATTTTGTATTTTTAAATCAGCTAAGGCGATAAATAATATTTAATTTTGAAGTTGGCTGTATTGGAGTACCGATCTTCCCCTTCTTGCCTCACGTTTGTGAAGCCTTCTCTTTCCCTGCCCCAGTTCTGTGGCGCCACCTCACGGCGGGGAACCGAAATGCGATCGCGCGAGCGCGGCTACAATGACACCCCTAGTGGGAGAATAAAAAAAAAAGTGGAATAGTCGATACAAAGGGGTCCTCGCTCCGCTCGGGCCCAAAAAATAATTTACCTGGCCAGAGAGTTCTTCACTTTCATTAGAGGTGGAGGAATTACTCTCATCACTGCTGTGGCAGTTCCCACCTTCATTACGGTGTCCTCCCTCAGGACTGAGTCCACGATCCCTTCCTGGCTCATATTGACGATCTTCATCGGAAGTGTCACCTGTTTCACTCACATCTCCATCCTGCAATTTAAAAAAAAATGGCATTTTAACAGGAATAGTTGTAAAGAAAATAAAACACACTTTATAAGCAGGAAGTATGAACCAAAATATTCAACAGCTTAAATATGCTTTCATTAAAACTAAAGCTGGGGAATGCACTGCAACTCAACCAGATGAGTGGGTTCAATGGGTTCTATGCATGAGAAAACATAAGCAAATGGGTATTCCCACGGTCAAATTTTTAATGAGAAACGTTTACCCCACTGCCAACCGGGGACATCACAAACGATGAATTGTTTCTACAAGTTAAATTACCTTATTAAAGTTCGTTTGTTGATTTGTTGATTGGCTCAAAGTGAAAATAGCACTTACGTCTGAGTGACTGCAAATGAATCTTGACTCACGTCGGACGATGCCTCATTTACATCAAGCTGGAGGCAAAATAAAATATATTTAGCCGAAGGATCAGGTTTGCTAGTAACTTTCTTCACAAGACAACTATAATACAACACCTCATCGACTGGTTCCAAACGGCATTTCTTTCGGTATCGTAATGTTGACTCCGGAACGTCGCCATCTCCTTGTTTGTCATAATAACTTTTGTACCTACGTGACCTCGTTTTTCTTTCGCGACCCATAATGGTGCCCCCGTTCGCAAAGTGGCTTGCCGTTCTCCGTCAGTTCTTCAATACTTTTGCCTAAAGGTGGATTTAGTGACGCGTAGGACGCTGACGCCGTACGCCTATTGGATTCTTCTGATGTTTAGACAAAAGCGAAGCGGGAACGTAAGAATCCGGGGGACGTACGGCGTCAGCGTTATGCGACACTAAATCCACCTTAACAGAGCATTAGTGTTGGTTTAGAGTGTGAAGCTGAAGGTGAAGCCGTTCATCGTTTGTTTTGGGCGTGTTCTTGATACCGACACTCAGAAAGCCACCATGATTCTTGTGATTTTTGACCAAATTCACATGGAAAGTAAAATAATCTATGTGGCGCGGCGGTGTCAGCACCACGAACGGACCCAAAACAAGTGATGAACAGCTTCAGCTTCACAGTCTAAATCAACACTTATAGATACTGGGAGGCATTGGTTGTCTTTTGTTTATCGTCATTCGCTTGTTGCAGGGCCTCGTTGGTGTGAATCCAAGTGTAAAATCTGTAACATACATATTCGAAATGAGAATTTGATATGTTATTTATTATTCATAACCCTCCCAACTGAGAACAGACAGCCTTATTTAGGAAGACTTTCGGACAAGAAGTCCGAGGAAAATTGAAAAGGTTATGGGGTTCTGCTCTGTTATGCGCTCTGAATGCGCCGAAGCTGGCGTCATTCCCCCTCAGTGGCGCTCCTAGCGGGTGCTCGGATAGCTGACATTCAAGGTGTAGTGGACGCGTGCGTCGGTTAGGCTTAGACTATCGGTGTTGTACTTATTGCTCGCAGTCAAGGAGCTAGAGCGATCATGAGTTTCTCGTTTATTCTTGGCGGTTCACGGACCAGAAAGTGGTAAATATAGCTCCAGTTGAGTTAGTAAGGATTAAGGTAGATAAGACGCCGTTCCAGCCTATGTCAAGTAAAGATATCCCGAAGGGTCTCGTCCAAGCTAAGTGGCAACGGTCGCTGTGCCAAGGCGATTTCAACGACGATGGTTACTGGGACGCCGAGGTTTTGGCAATTGCAAGTGAGTTAAACTTCTGTTACACATAACCTATCAGAAATGCTGTGTCCTAACGCGAGTCCTTTGCCTCGGTGGATTTGGTTGTCTCTGTTTCGCTTTTGTACCATCTAGTCCTATAAATTCCGAATCTGTCAAAGAGTCTAACAATTAACAGCCGAGGCTCTTGTCGTTAGGCTCGCTGTGGTTCTCCACCACCCGTTTACCCCTAATCTTTTAAAACCGTCAGTGGCACAGCTACAATGAAATCTCCTCACCATATTTCAGTTGAGGACACAAATATATTTTGCTGGTGGTATTTCGTATGTTAAAATAATTGCTTTGTCTCTACCGAACGGGACTGACCAACCAATTCAATTATACCAATGCTATGCTCAAAATGGGTGCTGAAATGGTTAAATTGGCACTATAGATACCCCATAGTTGCTACCACTATATCGTCCTTTGGCTTTTTGTCTCGCCACTATATCATTATTTTGTTTTTTGTTTTACAGAATCTTTACAATCATGTGAAGCTAAAGCAAAAGAACTAGGAGTGAGGTGGCCTCCCTGTCCGCTTCTGACCGTCCCAGCCAAATCTCGCCTCGACCCGGACTTCAAAGGGACTGAATCGAAGTTGAGAGTAAGCGCTTCCGCTGCCTTCGGTATTAAATTGTTTTTGTTGTGTTGTTTCTCGCATGTTGCGGTTTTCTGTTTGTCATCCAGAAACGTAAAACAAGTTCGTCAGAAACTGTTAAGGATCTGCCTAAGAAGGTTACCACAATGGAGTTTCCTTAAATTACAATATACGCTATGTTGGACTTTTTGTGCACAGACTATGTGGAAATTTTGGTACAATTTGATATAATGTTTTCTTCTTTGATTCGGGCAAGGAGTGAAGGGAAGAGCAGTGCTAAAACCGGTCGAGGACCAGTAGATAAGAAAGGGCAGTGGAAGCAGCAACAAGAAGGGAAATGCTTCGGCAAAGGACCCAATTGTGTGAGAAAGGTTGAGCATTTCCACCGAGAAAGCCGTAGTCACAAATCTTGTCTTAATGAAAGCTGCTGAAGTGTCAAACTAATGTTAACAATTTTCAATTTTTTCATTTCCTTATTCAGGAAAACACTGACGATGATCAGGAAAGTGAGGGTGAGGCTGTAAGAAGTGAGAATGGTGGGGATAAAAGCAAGGTAATTATTTATTCACTATTTCATATCTATGCTGTTGTCTCGAAGGTTGTTGAGTATAAAGTTAAACTTCTGCTTATCATTTATTTAAGGAAATCAATGGAGAAGATCAAGACAAAAACCAGGTAAAGAATTTCTCTTTACATGCAGTGATTCTTAATGTTTATTTTTAACTTTTATTAACATACTTTCTCTATCCTTCTTTACAGAATGACATGGAAGGTTGTGCTATAACTCAGGTAACATCCATATTCACTACCTTCATGTGCCTGTCCTTTTGCCATCCAGATATAGTGTGGGATCCACTACCTTCTATGTGTATCTGGATGGATAGACCATTACCAAATGAGAGATCTGAATGTTATCTGTGCTGTCTTATGAAATAATTAATACCCCTGAACATGTTTTCAGGGAGTTAACAGTTCTAGCAGCGTTAAGGCTTTGAATTCACCTGTCCAGAATGCTCATAAGGTATTACTTAGCAATGGTGTACGTGGCATGGTGATATTTGAATTTATCCACTGAACAAAAGTTTATTTTCATGTTTCAGAGAGTGAATGAAGATAATTCTGATACAAAAAGTTCTGGTTCCAATTCTATTTCTGCTAAGATGAAAACATGTACTCCAGTACATGGATTTGATGTGAAAACATGTGAACGGGCATCTGCCAAAAAGACAGGGGTGGAGGTGAAAATCAATAGTATGTAATCTCATTAATTAATTTAAAATGCATAATAGTTGATGCAATTCTTGGTTTGACAGGGTTCACCCAGTGTTTCCAGAAAACTGTTCTCTGATGATGTAAGCAGTTTTTTGTTTTTTTTTTTTTTGAGGCAGACATCTGAGTGGTTGTGTAGTACCATGTAATATATTTACTATGTTGCTCTCTGCTGTTCCAGGATCTTGATGATACTCTTCCTGTTGGTTTAAAAGAATTTGATGATGATGATAATGATGAAACATCAAGCAGCGGTGAAAGTGATGAAGATGATGAGGAAGATGAGGATGACGTTTCCATGTTAATGTCCAGAATTGCTTCCTTAAAAGAAAAAAATAAGAAATTGGTAGGCCCGAAGTTTTGCACATGATTGGGCATTTTGTAGATTTGTAGATACTGTCTCACTCTGTGAGACACTGGTAAGCCCGGAGTTTCGCACGGGTTTGGGTTGGTTACGTTACCGCCTATTTAAGTTTTATGAGTTTATTTAATTTTGCTTTTTAAAAAAGGATATTTGAAGGTTTGTATTAGTTTTGTAATGGAACGGGGCAGTTTTAAAATTATAGTTTTATAGTAACGGTCAGTGCACCGCATTATTCTCATACGCGGGCCGCCCAGCGCTGGCCTGCAAGGTGTTGTCCCCGCCCGGCTTGGCCCGGCGGCCCGACAATGCACGCCTCGCTCTGAGTCTCGGGTCCCTTGGCTTGTTGTGTGTACTCTAGGGTAGAGGGGAGGGTAGGGTCCCACCGAAACGGTCCGCCTGCCTTGAGTCGCCGCTCTCGTAGCCGTGGCTCGGCCAGGCCCCGGCTCGGCTCGGCACATCGACAATGGGTACCCGGCAAGGGCTGCGCAACAAAAAAGAAGGACGGAAGATTTGGTGGTGGTCTTGAATTTATCCACTGAACAAAAGTTTATTTTCATGTTTCAGGGAGTGAATGAAGATAATTATGATGCAGAAAGTTCTGGTTCCAATTCTATTTCTACTAAGATGGAAACATGTACTCCAGTACATGGATTTGATGAGAAAAATTGTGAACGGGCATCTGCCAAAAAGACAGAGGTGGAAGTGAAAATCAATTGTATGTTATCTCATTTATTAATTTAAAATGCACAATAGCTGACGCAATTCTTGGTTTGACAGGGTTCACCCAGTGTTTCCAGAAAACTGTTCTCTGATGATGTAAGCAGTTTTTTGTTTGTTTTCTTGAGGCATCTGAGTGGTTGTGTAGTACCATGTAATATATTTACTATGTTGCTCTCTGCTGTTCCAGGATCTTGCTGATACTCTTCATGTTGGTTTAAAAAAATGATGATGATGATGATGCATAGATAATGATGAAACATCAAGCAGCGGTGAAAGTGATGAAGATGGTGAGGAAGATGAGGATGACGTTTCCATGTTAATGTCCAGAATTGCTTCCTTAAAAGAAAAAAATAAGAAATTGAAGGAGGATTTGGCAGAAGAAAAGAGAAATTCTATTTTGTGTAATAATGTTCGGCTTGTCCAGAAGAAAAATCTGGAAGAAAGTAGAGCAGAGGCTGAACGTCTTCTATTGCAATTGGACAAGATGAGGAAAAGGAATGATCTTCTGCAGGATTTATTGGATGAAAAATTTACAGGTATTGTTGATGTCTTGCTGTTAACCTTGATTTTTTTCAACTTCAGTAGGAATAATTTCCAATTACTTTATATTTTGTCAACAGCTCAAAAGATAGAGAAAATTCCACAAGGTAATTCACTTTATTTGTCTTCCTTTCCTATTTTTTTAAAAACTGTTTGTAATGCAACCTGTGGCTTTTTCTGTATAGAAAAATTGTCTTCGGGATTTGAAGTGACGCCGATGAAAGGGACATCTTTTCTTGATGATTTGTGGACAGACAGGTCCCCAAGATCAACTCATCTTCCGAGTCCTGTGAAAAATACACCGAAGAGAAGTCTTCAGAAGAAAACCCCTGAAAAAGCCAAGAGCGCAAAGGAAAAGTTCAAAGTGAAGAAGTCCCCAAAAGGTAATCCTTATTTCTTCTTAAAATTTCTAAAGTAGATTTTGGGTTGTATTTTTAAAATGCTCCCTGTTTTCAGGCTCTCTGCTTGAGAGCCCGCTCCTCCACAAGGTCTAAAAGGCAGTGTACAAGCACCTTGAGGGACTGCAGCCAATTGAGGAAGGACGCAACGGCATGGTCAGTTTGTATTGCATTGAATTTAGATAGACCCTTTATAGTAACATCTTATTATCAGTTTCATTATTGAACAATCATTTCATTTCAGATTGAAATTTGTAAAATCCCTGATGGGGAAGTAATTCAAGTGTCCAGGAAGACGCTAGAAAAAAATTTCAAGGAGAACTCTCTAGATTTTAATAAGATCACGAGAAATTTGACAGCAATGATACGGACCCCTGAAGAGCGCGCCAGCAGGAGCTTGGAAGGGGAGAAGTGCAACAAGCACAGTGATGTGGCCGTAAAAGCTGCTGCCACCCCAGAGAAAGTGGCTGTGGTTCTCGGTATGTCCATTTCACAGTGAAATTTTGTTTTCATTATTGCCATACCACAGGGTTCATGACCTTGTATGTTGCCGGGGCTCTCGAAAGGCCATATGCTGGCATTGGGAGACAAAGACGGGCCTGCCATGAACACGGCTCTCCTCAATTGCAGGAAGGCTATTGGAACCAAATTTGCACAGGACGCTTATAATAAGGTAAAGTTATGTGTTCCTTTAAGTCAAATTGTTGTTTTAGATATTTTGATCTTCCTAATTTAAAAAAATTATGTGTTACAGAAGAAAGTCAAAATGTAAAGAAATCAAGAACTGGATCTAAAGAAGTTCGAAATTAGATTTTTTACTTTGTCACCTGGCAAGGGTGAATTGACAATAAATCATTTTCTCACTTATTGTATTTGATAGCACTTTAACCTTTGTATTTGAAGTGACATATTTTTCGGAGCACGTGTGCTAATGGCGTTCTGGCTTAGTGGGGGGGGGGGGGGGGGCAACACACCGATTCAGCGGGTGTCAGCCGGCGGTCGCTCTTCCCTCTGCTGAGCCCGGGGGTGGCTGTTTGTCCGCCGGGCAGGTAGGCAACCCAACGAGCTGCCGGGCCAATGGGATCGCCGAACAGCGGCGCGGCGCAGACTTTTCCGAACTACTCTGTGGGCTGTGATACGATCAGACATGAGTAGGGCCCGGGAATATTACGGTCCAGGACGAAACGATAAGGTAATAATTCCATCAGAACAGAAAACAATCAGGAAACGAGACGATCAAGCAAAACACGATTCGAACGGATAACGATCAGACAAATAACGAACAGAAATGGATACTATCAGGAAAAACGATTCGAACGAATAACGATCAGACAAATAACGATCAGAAATGGATACGATCAGGAAAAAAAAACCCATCAGGGCAAAACGATTAGAAAAGGTGCGCGAATTTGTATCAGAAAATGTTTCCTGATCGTTTTAACCTTAACGTTTCCTTTTCTGATCGTAAATATCCTGATCAGATTTACACTAGTGGAGATTACTCCAGCTGTAGTTCCGACAAAGACAGATGGCGGACCCGCTATTTATTCTGCTGTTAACTGTAGCCCCATAGAGGCAGTTGCATATTTATTTCAAACATGATTATTTCCTAGAGAACTGCGGTAACGCAGCTACTGTAGCCCCATAAAGGGAATCGCATATTTATTTTTAACATGATAACTTCTTAGGAAATCTGCTGTAACGCAGGTACTGTAGCCCCAAAGAGGCAGTTGCATATTTATTTCAAATATGATAATTTCATACGGAACGGCGGTAACGCAGCTACTGTAGCCCCAAAAAGGCAATTGCATATTTATTTCAAACATGATAACTCCATAAAGAATCTGCTGTTTCGCAGGTACTGTAGCTTCAAAGAGGCAGTTGAATATTTATTTTAAATATTATAATTTCATACGGAACTGCGGTAACGCAGCTACTGTAGCCCCAAAAAGGCAATTGGAGGGCATCGCATATTTATTTCAAACAAGATAACTTCATAGAAAATCTGCTGTTACGCAGCTACTGTAGCCCATTAGAGGGCATTGCATATTTATTTCAAACATGATAACTTTATAGAGAATACGATGTTTCGCAGGTACTGTAGCCCCAAAGAGGCAGTTGCATATTTATTTCAAACATGACAATTTCATAGGGAACTGCAGTAACGCAGCTACTGTAGCCCCTTAAAGGCAATTGCATATTTCTTTCAAACATGATGACTTCCTATAGAATCTGCGGTAACGCAGCTACTGTAGCCCCTTAAAGGCAATTGCATATTTATTTCAAACATGATGACTTCATATAGAATCTGCGATTACGCAGCTACTGAAGCCCCATGAAGGCAATTGCATATTTATTTCAAACATGATAACTTCATAGAGAATCTGCTGTTTCGCAGGTGTAGCCTCAAAGAGGCCATTGCATATTTATTTCAAACATGAGATTTTAGGTAGATACCCTGCTCGTATGACAGTCCGAAACCTTTCGGCGTCATCCGCTCCCTAGTGGACTTGAGGGACACAGGGCGGCAACCTGCGCGGATGATTGCGGTAGTCTATTACTGAATGTTTGACAACCCGGTATGGGACAGGCATTGTTTTCGTGCGAACCCGGGCTCGGGGCGACCCATCGGGACTGGGACGTGCGCGGCGCACTGACTGGCATGGCCAGTTCGAAATGTCGGGCATGTTGTCGTGGCGCGTCGCGTTAGCGTGTGCTTCGTCCGCACATGACGGGTCGCTACCATATCCATGTGAGCCGCCGCGGTTGTTGGTGAAGTGCGCGCGCGCGCCACGATCCCCAAGAACAGTCGAGCGCTAGGGAAGTCTGGCCAGTCTGCTGGCAATATTAGCCCTCTGGGTCAGGGGCCTCTAGGTTCTCTCACCCCTCCCAGAGTATCAGGAGAAACCTTCAAGGTCAAGATACGAACAAATGAGCGATTGTTGTGCAGCAAATCATCAGTTCTGCAACTTTTACCGGCGCACATTCTCCCTCCTGGTCCGAGCACATCCGTCGTCTGCAATATCATCTTCGAGACTGACTCGGAGTTGCAGGAGATCGTTATATACGACCCTAGCAACCACTTCAAGAATGCCGAGGAGAGGTCGGCATCACGGTGTCGGTTCCTCTACCGAGACGGGCAGGTCGCAGCCCTCAGTGCAAACCTCCAGGCGGCATTTAATGGTGTTGCCCCCGAGTGGGCGGCAGTGGTGATCCCTGCATACGGGGCCGAATCTGTGTCACACCAGATTTCCTCAAGATCAGGCGTGCGATTCCACCCCCCTAACGCCCATCTTGTGCCACTGTTGTCCAGCACGACCATATCGCTGGCAGTCGGGGCGTATGTCTGTGCTATCGCCAAAGCCAGCACAATTTCTTCCCCGTACCCCAACCTTGATGCGGGGCTTCAATAGTTTAAATCTCTTCTGTCGTCCACCCCACTCACGACCTTCTCGGAACAGGTGTGCACATACATTAGGGTGCTTCAAAAAAATTAGATTTTTTTTTAACAATACGGAAATAGTCTGATAGACGCATGTCTCAGATAGCCCTAAACCAAAATTTATCGATTTTGGTTAACATTTACCCGGAGCGCAAGGCACAAAACGAAGCCGTACCTACTCTCCCCGTGCTGAGAGCCGCCGGGAGAAAAACCCGCCTGAGAGGTAGGCAGACATTGGACACACGTGTCAGTCAGCTGCCTACCCCCCAGGCGGAAACAGGGTTTTTCTCCATTTGACGGCTCCACTTGAGCGACATTTTGGATCAGAGTAGCTTGTTAGATACCCGATGGGACAGGCTTGAACCGCCCCGAAGACATTTGGCACCTGCCTCCCCTTTCCCCCTTGCCTCAACTTTTCACGCATTTTCCGAAGCGTGCGTGCCGCGGCAATTTTCCAAACAGTCCAAACTGTGTTTTGCAGGGGTGGGAGACACCCCAGGGAATGGTGCTACCAAGTGGCATCGTCCACCGGAGACGCATGACGTCACAAGGACGGCGTGGAGATGGCGGCTCCCAGCACGGTGAGGTAGGGACGGCTTCGTTTTTTGCCCTGCGCTCCGGGTAAATGTTGACCAAAATCGTTAAATTTTGGTGTAGGGCTATCTGAGACATGCTTCTATCAGATTCTGGCCGTATTTTAAAAATCTAAATTTTTTGAAGCACCCTAACGGACAGGTTCATGGGTTCGCACGTCTGGCGCACAGCGTTCGGACGCTTGAACTACAAATCATTTTCTTCGTGTGACATGTCGAAATGCTTCGCAATACAAAGAGCGTGACTATTTGCACCGGGTGGTGTAAATAATGAGAAGGGACAAATTCGCACCGCAGGTGCGAATTGCAGTAAATTCACCATTCGCACCGAATAAACAAGGATTTAACCAAATAAAAAGAGATTTAGGTGCGAATCGTGGTTGGGTGCCATGAAATAGAACCTGTTACAAAAGCATTGCTATGTACGAACAAAACGCTTTGCACAGCAAGTCACTATTTCCTCCACGGATGGTGCCAGCATTAGAGAGACATCCATCGGAGACCTACTGGGCCCCCCAGCGTGGCGACAGAGACCGGGCGGGGGGAAGGCACCACACCACTGAAGCAAGAAATGCCACACCGACACGAGCAGGGCACGCCGACAGTCGCGGCTGCGCGGGCACGGGTCCCGCCGCCCGCCGGAGTCGGATGGGTGGCCTACCCTTGACTCCGCAGGCGCTACGATGCTGGCGGCCGCCGGTGGAGGCGAGCGGGCGTGACGAGTCGAGCCGCGGCCAGCCGAGGTCAGCCGGAGAGCCGGGCGAACCGGGCGGCCGCCGGTCTGCAACGGAGCCGCTCGGCTCGTCCGGGCCAGCAGCCAGCAGCCGCCTGCATCGGAGCGCATGCGGTGTCAAGGGTAGGCCACCCATCCGACAGCATGCAGAAGAGTGTGTTGGTCTGGACACCCGGCACTAGAGAGACAGACTCTCTCCACCCAGCACTAGAGAGACAGGCTCTCTCCACCCAGCACTAGAGAGACCGGCTCTCTCCACCCGGCACTACCCCCACAGCGTCGGCGACCATCAGAGAGTTCCGGAGAGACTCAACCAAGCCAGCGGCACCCGCACAACACGAGCACCGCGGTACCTGCGGAAAGCAAGGTACGCAGGGGTACGCGGCCAAACACCGCCCGTGACCGGCATTCACATCACAACCACCCCTAAAGCGGTCAGGGCGCACTCCACGGCCGCCACGGGCCAGAGAGACCTCCGCCTCGGTCCGCCGCACGGCGCCACGCAACGCCACGCAGCGCCACGCCCGAGGCCGTGCAGTTCCTCCAGCACGGTCCACACCAGGATGGTGTTACGGGGGGGGGGGGAGCCGCCAGTGGATCACAGGAGGCCGCTCGGAGCCCGTCGGCGCATCGGCCTCGAAGGGCTTTGTCAGCTCAGCCGGAGAGCCGGGCGAACCGGGCGGCCGCCGGTCTGCAACGGAGCCGCTCGGCTCGTCCGGGCCAGCAGCCAGCAGCCGCCTGCATCGGAGCGCATGCGGTGTCAAGGGTAGGCCACCCATCCGACAGCATGCAGAAGAGTGTGTTGGTCTGGACACCCGGCACTAGAGAGACAGACTCTCTCCACCCAGCACTAGAGAGACAGGCTCTCTCCACCCAGCACTAGAGAGACCGGCTCTCTCCACCCGGCACTACCCCCACAGCGTCGGCGACCATCAGAGAGTTCCGGAGAGACTCAACCAGCACTGCACTGATGTCTTGGAGGTCGTTGTCGGGGCCCTGCCTGGGCGGGGCTCGGCATGGTGTGATTTGGCCGCGGCACCCGCACAACACGAGCACCGCGGTACCTGCGGAAAGCAAGGTACGCAGGGGTACGCGGCCAAACACCGCCCGTGACCGGCATTCACATCACAACCACCCCTAAAGCGGTCAGGGCGCACTCCACGGCCGCCACGGGCCAGTGAGAGAGCCCCGCGGTCCCCTTTTTCACTGCCTTTCGGTCCGCCGCACGGCGCCACGCAACGCCACGCAGCGCCACGCCCGAGGCCGTGCAGTTCCTCCAGCACGGTCCACACCGTGCCCTCCAGGATGGACCTGCGGCAAGAACGTGGAAACACAATCATGTCACACCTGTCCGAATCTTGCAAGCTGCTCAAATCAGTCCTCAGCAAAAAACAAATAATGTAGATCACTCATCACCGAGAGTAGAGGAATATTAAATTTTAAATTCATCAGAAAGGTTATAAACTCTCTTCCTGAGCTCTTGGTGCTAAAATGTGTAAATCTGAAATACCATATCACACTCATTGAGTCCTAAGTAATATAGTTAAACGTAAGCAATGTTTGCAGCTTTAAGGTAATTCATTGAATTTAAGCAACATTTGTGACTAAATCATTCACGGCAAGTACTTCAACAGGGGCGAAGTTTTCATAATATTATCTTCCTGTTTTGAAAATTACAAATTAATTAGAGTCAACATTATGCAAAAAGCCTCAGAAGGACATGAAGTATAAAAATAGGTAAGTAACTATAATGTGAGGGAAATGCTGACATTATCTAAAGCTCACAGAGTGATACCAGAACAAGAGGGTCTCTAACGATGCTGCTACTACAGGCTATGAGGGAGAACTAGCAATCACTAACCAGGCTATGTATTTTCTGCTGAGTAAATATATCAATCTGTTGCAGTGGCTTTTAGAACTTGGCTTAACATTTCCTTCACATCATTTACTTACAAAAGTCGTTCATGGTATTGATCAAATTCATTAAATCCAGGTCCGCTTTGCAGTTGGCTACCCACTCTGCTTATTCTTTTTTATCACCTGGGTGATGTCAAAGCACTCACTCCACCTAGTGGTGATTGATATGACAGCATTCCAACTTTCAAAAAGCAAGATTAAGAATAACTATGAATTTCTATGAGCTGAAGGCTTTGTTCAGATCAATTAAATTTTATGATCAAATAAATAATTCCACATGCCCCGAACCTCATCAACACATAAGCAGATATTACCCAGAGAGACTCAGGAATAAGTTTAAGTCTAAGGGCCAAGGTATGTATGAATGTACATAACTTGTGTGCATGGGCTTTTTTCCATTTCACTGACCTGCGGTTTCAGATGCGCTTGCAGTAAGGCGCAATGACACCAGCGGTAGACCAGAACAAGAGGTCGAGGGCCAGCAGCCGCCACAGCTTGCAGTGTAATAGAGTGCAGCCTCCATCCACAGAGCTGAAGACATCAACCAGCATCTTGTCCACAAGCTTGCTGATCTTCACGTAAAGCACAAAAAGAGATATTGAAGTATTATTTTCAGAGGCACACATCAAACATGATTGACACTAATTAACTTCTAAAAAAATGAAGTAAAAAAGAAAAATTACAATAATGGAGAGATGATGAGATTGAACTGATGAGCACCCACACACATCTGAGAAGCATGCCACTCAAATTAACAGCCCCTGGCAGAGTCAGATTTTTAATTTAACACATCATTCAAATTAAAAGAAACAGGAAAACGGGGGGGGGGGGGATTAAAATTTAATTAGATTAGAAACTAGAGCCGGAAATTTAACCAATCATCAAGTTTTGTAATGATCATAAAACTGCACATACCCATTGTGTGCAATTGACAAATGTACAAAGCACACTGATTGTAAAGGGGAACATTTTCTCACACTCATCAGAACTGAGCAGCACCACACATTTACGTGGTTGATAATTCCTCTCTTTAAATTCTTTGAAGATGAAAATTGCCCTCTGTGTACAATGAAGGCACCATAATAGAAAAAACAGTAGGTCAAAATTATAAGGCAGAAGTGTGGTGCAACAAATATGTAAGGAAGTGATTGAAAACAAATTGAATCCACCACACAAGTCACGGGTTCAAAATATATAATGGCTGACCATCCTCTTTGGCTTCTGTAGCTGCTGATCTCCAACCAGGTCTTCAAATTTTATATTTCCCATTTTCAGCCTGAATGTCATGATACTCAGTTCAGCGATATATGATACTTAATCCAAATGAGAAGAGGTTGCCACAAAAAAAACTAAGGACTTCCTTCAGAAAAAAACATACTAAAGACCGTGAGCTCTAGCCTTTACCTCAGATTGGAATAGGTAAAAATGTACGACTTGCACACAATTTCTCAAAAATAGAAACCAAGGGTCAGAATCATTCAGAGATTACCCAAACAATTCACAAAGTCTGCAAAAGTAGTCTGCAGGTTATTCAGTGCTTTGAATAGTAATAATTAATGAATACGAAGGTTTAGAGGCAAAATGTTAGCGAGAACCGAATTCTTGTATCAGTTTCATAGGAAGCATGTTTAAGAATTCTCAAGAAGAAATTTGTAATGTTGGTGTTATTTACACAGAGAAATTAGAATGAGATGGGTAACAGGTAGATTTTGAATGTCTAAGATTTACAAAAATCCTGGTACATTGAATATTTATTGAGCCTCTCCTTGCCCATAACTCACCACTAAGTTGTTCCAAATCAGCAACCATGACCTCCCCAAAATTTTGTCGAGACAGCCATACTGCAAGTGTAGAACAACAAGGAATAGTAAGCAAAACATAAAATGTGGTGAAAACATAATTTCTGCAAACAAAACCCAAGACATCGCCTAATTCTACGTGGACCCCAACCATGGATAAATCACATAGAATAAAAAAGCGGTCATGTTGACAATTAGATTCCAAAGTCAACTTCAGAGGTTAGTTAACGCTAATGTCTTGAATTTCATACAGTTAACGAATTATTACAAGAAATGTTACCGTCATTTAAATTACGGCATTACCCTCGGGCTCCACGGCATGTTTCCCTCGCCGTGTGTGTCGCTAAGCATCGTGGGTGATCGCGGGGTGAACCTTTTCATTCCCCTCCCCTCCTGCAGTTATACCCCGTGAGTCAGGACACAAAAGGTCCCTGCGAGCCCCGAGTATCGCCATAGTCGCAGCATTCAAATCCCTAGCAGAGAGAGCAGCTGCAAGAAGAAACAACCCGTACTGTTTAGAAACCAAAAGTCGTCTTGGTCTGAATGAAAATAAGTATGCAGGAATTTCCAAAACCACAAAATTTATTGACGATAAGATAGTTGAGGAGAAAAAGTATCCCAAAGTGTTTGAGAAAAAGTAAAGTCGGCTGGTGGCGCAAACTTCATGTTCCTGAAAAGTAATAGAAAAAATATTGTTAGATAGTACACATCCAAGTAAATGGGGTTGACAGTGTTCTGTCCCAAGTTTTGTGTAGGATACGGATGCGGGGTGCCGTACACTGAACAATGTTTATTCACCGCAAGGAAGTATTCTCAGCTCGCAACTATTTACTTTATTTGTAAATGACATTCAGGGTCCTAAGTTTCATGGATATATTAGATTATTTGAAGATGATGCAAGTATTTTTTTTTAACTCCGAGTTGATCTTTATCAAATTAAAAAATTTATGAAAATGGATCTGATTGCTATTATGATAACTGGATGGAAAATAATGAACTATTCACCAGCTTCAACAAAACAAAGTGCATAATGTTCTCAAAACCTAAACAACGGCATGATATGAGTTTAGAAATAACTACTAATAACCACAAGATTTCCCATGTTGATCACATAAAGTTCCATGCTCTCTACATCGATAATAAATCTCCTGCTGAAAGATTGGATCGATAGATGGAGTTCTTTCAAGGCTTAGGAGTTTACTTTCAAAATATGCATAGAAGAATATTTATTATGAGCTAATCTACTGTAACTTGACTTGTTGGAGCATAATTTGGGGCATTGCAACAAGTAGTGGGCCAAATCCAGGGCAAAGACTTCAGAACAGGAAAAGTAAGCAAGTATTCGGACTCGATTACAACTCCCTTCACATTATCTATACCCAGATTTGAACATGGTGCCCATCCAGAATCTCCCTAACCAGTTTGCTGCTAATTTTGCACATATTATCGAAAACAAAAGAAAGAACTAACTAAACCAACTTCCACCAAAATTTTGCTTGCCATAATCACAACACACCGAATGTTTAAATAAGCCCTGACAGACCATCTCCAAATTTTATCAGATATGGTCCCGATGCCCGTAATAACTGTCGCATCCAGATCTTCAACAATCTTCCGGAGAAAGGAAGAAAAAACTTCTATTAGTAAAACCACTGCTGTCACAAAACACATTGTGATAGAAGCAATTTTGCTATTCTGTTATTGTTGCTGCTCCTATTATCAGAGTTTCCTATTTTGCTGCTTTTACCTTCTACTCCTCTTGTTGTTATTTTCCCTTGCTACTAGTTTGTGAATCTTCTGTACTACCATGATCACCCGTGCTGTTGTTTTCTACATGCCCATGAGCCGTGTTCTTGGACATTGCTTTGATTATCGAATTGAAAAAAAAAAGTGCAATAACCCAATTTTTGGATGCTGTTGGCGTAATTTCAGAGACGTAATTTGGCTACCATGAAGGAAAATTAGCAATGGGTAACATAGGGTTTTGGATGATGTCTGTGGTTTCTCAATACCACAAGGATCAGTGGTCTGGTCTAGGTCATAATGTATACCAAAGGAATGAAATCAATCAAAGAGAAAAGAAAAACCAATGTAGACAACACAAATGTGTTTGAAGAAGAAACAATTGTAGAAACAATAGAAAAAGCAATAGAAACACAGTAAAAACTTTAAAAACTTAAAAATGTATTCTAAAATTGTTTGTGGGTGTTAAATCATAGAGGTGAAATTGAATGAACAGAAAATGTTACTGCTCTCAAAAAAGCCAACACAGCGCTCCTTTTCTATAAATGATTTTAGAAGTCAATTTAAATTTGGATGGCCAGAGCTTGTTAAAAAATGCAATAAGTATATCATTGCTATTTCACGAGTGCCACAATGTTTGACCATGAGGTGCGTAATAAAGATTTATTTCTTACACGCACCTATATGTCAAAAGGAATCAAACTACAGGGATTCTTATGCAAGGAAAATAGTAACATAATTTTCTTCAAACAAGGCCATTAAGGTTGGTTAGGTTTAAAACATAAGAAGAATTGAAATGATAGTCGACGCTATAAGAAGGCACAATAAGGCTGTAGAGGTTTTAATTGAAACGTGGTACACATTTCACTGGGTAAGGGTGTCGAAATCTAGAGACCGAAACAATCATTCCTCCAAGAAAGGAAGAGGGGCGAATCACTCGATCCAAACGTGTACACAGATTTAGGGATTCCAAGGGACTTTCCCAGACTGTGACCCTTATTTGTTGAAATCTAGGACTTTTATGGCCGTTTGTGGCCTAATGACAGTTCTTAACTACTTTATCTGATCCAGGTCACAACATAGGAATGGATACCTGAAAATTTGTACACATGATTTAATAAGTGGTTAACCCCTTGAGAAAGGATAAAACGAAGTGATTTCGCTTAGCAAAGGGACAGAAGTGGAATACACACTGTCGCCTGAGCTGGGCCAGTGCATGCATGCAAACGAGTTGATGGTCTACTTGTAACTTGTCAGTACTCTTAATACGTACGTCACTCGAAATCAATAAGTAAAAGTTGAAACAGTGAGCAGTGTTCAAGAAATTACAGTTTAGTTTGAGTTGTTGCTTGTTTTAGTTTAAAATGTTGGTTTATTGTGACCAACACAGTGCACAATTGGAGCCAAATTCCTTAAGGACTAACAAACAAGATCTATTCAGATAAGGCCGGCCCATCTAGGTGCTGGCTGCATCCTCAAACCTGTGGAACAGAGGGAAAGATCTGCGGTGGTAGTGGTGGCGTTGTGGTGTGGCCGCCCGGGAGTCAGGCAGCCCATCGGGCTGTGCAGCCGTCTGGCGGCAGGAGCGTGTCTCTCCTGCTGGCGAACTGTCAGTCGGTCGCCTGGTGCGGGGTACGGGCAGAGGTTGGCGGCTTGGTCGTGGGCCGCAGGTGCTCCCTGCGCATGTCTTGGGTGAGCCCACAGGTGCCGGGCATAGCTGCCCTTTTTAACTCAAAATGTGGTCTTATACATACAAATATTTAAAACAATTCTTAATCTGAGCTACGTAAAATAGGCTGGTTATTCACTTCCGTACGTACGTCGGAAGGCGTCCACTTTAAGTCAGAAGCGATTATTCGCTGGGTTGCAGCATTTTGCTCTCCTACCCCCTGGCAGGACGCGGACGCGGGCCCCCCTGACACAGTGGGAGTACAAGCTAGCTGGCGCCTCTTCCTTTTATGATTTTGTTTTAGCAAGGCTAAGTTAGTGCTGTTTAGTGGTATCATCTGCTATAAAGTAGAATAGTTGATGCAAAGGGGTCCTCGCTCCACCCGGGCCCAAAAAAGAAATGTATGTGAGGGGGAAGCAAGGTAGTTGAAGATTGAAGCATACCAAAGACTCTATTTATTTACTAAGAAAACACCAAAATATCTAATTTAATGCACATTCGGCATTCAGGTTGGAGTCTCACAGCAATTAGGCGTATCGGCTGATTGATCCATCTGGATTATTGTATGGTCGTGGCTGACTTAAGGCCCGCCTACTTGGAGGCGATGAGAGTGGAGAACGCTCCGAACGCAAAGGAGACGATGAAGTACAGCAGTAAGATCCTCGCGCAGCAGTCCACAGCGTACATACTGTGTTGAAAGAGTTATTTCAGCCAAGAAAAAGTGCATTAGGGGAATCCTCGAATGAATGAACCCGCATAAGCAGTTTTCAAGAAACAAATTTGCCAAGATCGCCCACGAGGGCCTTCGCGACTCTTAAAAGCTATGCATTTAATATGTACGCTACACTTTTTTCTTTAAAGAATTTCAAGATGCAAGAAGTGCAAAAGTATAAAAACGATGTTTGGTCTCGGCATAAAAACCAATTATAGATGCGATCAAGCACTTTTGACAGTCAAAAGGAGTTCCTGTCTCAGAAAAGAGTCTTGAAAGCTCTCTGGTGATTGCTGCTAACCGTAAACAAGCTGAAATCTATGTGCAGGAAAAAAAAGAAATGAAGACAAGCAGTCTCCCACTATGAGCCGCTTTAAGCACAGCGTCTAAAATATTCAAGTGCTCTTGTTCGGGTACCGGAAGTTAAGTTTCCTCTTAGTTCACATCCTTACATCATGGTGATCTTACATGGCCTGATTTCGCTGTGCAGCATCTTCGTCCATGTTCTCCTTCAGGACATACCGGCGCAGGTGCTGCAGGACCCCGTGGAAGTACTTATCTTCATTGAGATCCGAGATGTGGTCCACCTTAAATGTGGCTGCGTCCTCTGGGCCCAGCGTTCCACCCAGGCCGTAAAAGTTGTCGTTTTCGAAAACCCACTGCCGCCGGCTGAAGTAGCCCAGTAAAATGTTGCTACGGTAAATTCTCTTGTACGTCTTGAACAGCCTGGAACAGCGCGAAAAACATGTCAGCGGCGTTGACTCTCAAAAATAACTCACAATAGGCATTACCGACGATGCTTGAGAACAGAAGTGGAAGTACACGAACACTTCCAGAGCGGAAGCGGGTTCGTACGAGAAACCGCACGGCGACCCACGGCGGAGAGATTCTCTTGGCCGTCCGAATCTTTATACTACCTATTTCCACTCTGGAAGTATTCTTGTTCTTCCACTCCCGTCTTCCTACAGTGGAGTGATGAGTGTGGCACTGTACGTTTAGCTGTGATAAAGCGCAAGTAGCTGCAATGACCATTGCAGTTGCAGGTTCACCACAACCAAGCGTATCGAATTCATCACACTTGACTGAAATGATTTTCACAGATGGAGCCTCGTCATAGCTAAAATACAACAGCCGCATAACATGGGATATCATCACAGATGAAGTGTAATGTACATTGCACTAGAGATTACAAAGCAGCCTCGTAGGAAATGCCAGCAGTGCACGTGTACCCAGGCGCGTGTCCAGTTACACGGCAGACCGCGTCTACGGCGATGGCGGGCAGGAAGTGCAGCAGGCACGACAAGAAGGTGAACCAGGCCACGCTGCCGGTCATGGCGACGGACGGGTGCCACAGGACGCGGTCGTGCGGGGCGCGCCTGCAGGACCGCAGCGCGCACGCCACCAGCTTGCGGACCGGCAGCGTCTTCCGCTGGGACGCGCACCCGTTGTACACGCGGAGGCCGCTCTGGGGTCTGCGAGGCAGCGACACCGCGGAGGTGCCAGGAAAGTAGGCAAGATGTAGCCTCCGACGTCACTGGTATATTGTGCGAACGTTTTAAACGTTATTGAACGCCATTCCTAGTTAGCCAAATATCGACTTGCCATTTTTTAAAATCCGTCCTTGAATGATCTGAGATACAGAAAAACACAGACATGAACTTAATACCTTGCGCTGGAATCTAGGCGCGACTAGGATATAGACGATGATCAAGTGTAATGTTTTCTTGATTTTAGGGAAAAAATTTACTAGGATCAACAAATTTAAAAAAAAAAAATTTTTCTGGCAGCACCGTTCTTTTCGGGCTTGGCGCTGCTCGGAAGTCCGGTCGTTTCCTCAGTTCGGCGAAGGCGGTGGCAGCCCAGCTCGTCCTCCCTTCCCCCTCCCCTCTCGCCTGCTCTCCCCCACTGCCGAGCAGGGAACAAGCCGTTTCGCGCCGTTGCCGGGACGGTCAGACCGCCAGGCAGAGAGGGAGACACAGAAGGAGCGCTGCGGGCGGTCCGTACCACTCTCGCCACTCTCGTGTTATCACAACGCATTTGATAATTCGTCCGGTTAACCGTCTCGCTTGTTCGATTAATCGTTTGGTTCGTTCCCTTTTCTTTGGTGACGATTAACCGATTGATCGAAAGCATTTCATCGATTAATCGATTTAATCGTCACCGAATCGTCCAACCCTATTGGCGCCCCGCCCCTCGAACCAGCTTCTGATGGTCGTCCACACAGGCGCTCCCAACAATATCGGAATGACCGCGCGGTATGAGAGCCCGAGCAATTGTGCTGCTGGTCAGAGGTTACAATACCGATTTTTAAAAAAACATTTCCCCCACGGCTCCCACGGCAGTGGTCCTCTTCCCTCCTAAGGAGGGCCACTCAGAGGTGTAGGCGCTGGAATTTTTTTTCGGGCCTTCAAACCGTGCGACGTTTTACGCGGCAGCCGCGTTACCTCAAGATGCCCTCGCGCACCGCCAGGATGATACCGTTGACGACCATCTCCACGGGGACCAGGTCCAGCGCAGCGTCCTTGTCCGCCAGCACCGTGTGCACCAGGCCCTTCGTGATGCCCAAGGCCAGCCCCAAAGGCCCGTTGAGGTTGGTGGTCCATCCTGGCATGGGCTCCTTCACCGCGCCGATCACTGAGCTCCGCGTACAAGAATGTTGTTACACTGTTCAGGCGCTAAATCTGTACATATACTACGGATTTCGTTTCAGCGGTTAAGAACGTAAACGTAGATTAGCAAGTATGAACGATTGAAAATGTGTGTAAGCACACCAATAATTGCATACGTTTTATGCAACCAAATTGGCTCCATTTTTCTTCGTCAAAGTTGCTGACAAAGCAAACAAAAGAAAAAGATCTGCGTGCAGCGAAGCTTTCGGCGTAAAACACATTTAACACGGATTCTTTATGTTTTGCGTTTTTGTCACGGTAGACCCACCTCCACAAGCTACTCATGCATTGAGTGTGCTCACCCATAGACGGCCGGAAAATAGCGACGTTAAGGCGATCGCTGTGGTCGCGCATGACCTGCTCCGCGAGGGCCTTGCTGAACGTGTACGTGTTGGGGTGGTAGCCGGTGGCGACTCTGGCCGCGAGCTCCTTCTCCGAGACCGTCTCTGCCAGGCGAAGGATCTCCCTCCAGTCGGCGCGCGTCTCGGGCGGCATCGGGTACACCCGCTCCTCGATGACGGGCTGGTGCGTGTTGCAGTAGGCCGTGGACACGTGAACCAGCACCTGGGAGCGCCCGCACCGGGCCAGCACTCATCACTGTAGGCTTCGACTGGCACGTGAGATTGTGACAGGAGGCCCTCGGCCCGAGGCAACCCGCATCATTCCGCGGCGGGCCGGCTCGGGTTGTGAGCTCGCGGGCCGGCAAGCCGTGAGCAAGCGGTGAGGCGAAGGCGGCAGGGGTGCCGTTTTGCTGACGAGGGCGAGCGCGAGCGCGAGCCGGGGACAGGCGGAAAAGGGAGTGGTGATCCAGCCGGCGTGGGGAGAAGACGCGCCCGCGCCGGCCTCCCGCGACCACCTGGCTGCCCCAAGGGAGTCACGTGCAGCGAAGACCGCCAGCAACCAATGACCTCAGATGTGCATCAAGGGAGCTGCCCCGGTGAGCGAACGTCTTGGGTACCACTCCCACTCGAGTTAGGATAGGGGTCCGGTTTAGCGTAGGGTAGGGTGAGGTTAAGCCCCATCCCTGTGTAAAGCAATCCCCCCAATAAATCGTAGGATACTTTTATAGAGTACAAGAGAGTATTAATTATTAAGGCCCACGGGTGTCGACCTTTCTAACACTGCAGCCCGCCCCGTTACAGTATGTGTGCACACTGTCAATCCATGTATAGCTTTGCAAACCGTATTTTACAGAACTACAGAATATGTTAAACATAAAATACATACACGAATGTAGAGCAATTTGGACACCACTGTAAGGAAATATCAGTACACAAATATGTACAGTACAACATACGGTATACGGCATGCGCTTATGAATTTCTCAAATCTTATGTCTACGTCTGGGTCTACGGTCAACTTTTAGAATAAAGAATATTAGTCGTATGGACATACAGTTACACTACTTTTGTACATGAGACGGGTACATACGAACATATTGTTGGCAATTTACATTTAATTAAAAGTCGGCCACCAGTACAAATTGACGTTATCACAGACCGTGACGGTGGCACGCGATTTGTCAAACATTTGGTGCCGGGTAGTCGTGTTCTTGCCAACAGTAGCACCCCGCGCGAGCTAAGGACGGTCGAAACTACAGCAGCGCCATCTCTCGGACTCGGAAGCCCTGCGCAAGGCTCACGTACCTATGGCCGGGTAAAACAATGAACTAACGAGCCAGAGTAAAATGTTCTAACAGAACATAAAGATTTGCCCGTACAGAAATGGAAGAGGTGAAAACTTTTCTGTACGGGTGTACACATACCTCGAGCTTGTGCATGCCGGCGGCCAGGGCTGAGACCTCCCTCGCCGCCCTGGTGTTCTGCAGCACGGCCTTCTGCAGGGAGTCGTCGAAGCGAACGGACGCCGCCGCATGCACGAAGACGTGCACCTCGGACTCGAGGCGGCGACGGTCCTCGGTGGACAAACCGAGGCCGTCGCGGCAGCAGTCGCCCGCCAGGCACCGCACCACCTCCTCCAGCCGGGTGCCGGCCCCCGCAGCTCGCACCGCGTCGAACGTCTGCGAGGACCGAGATGTGAGGGTCAAAAAGGTCGCAAATTGCCTCACCTTGTAAGAGGCTTAACACTTGCAGTGCCTCGTTGCAACGTAAAAATTTATATATTTTACCAAGCGGTCGGCAACCATTGATTTTTCCTACTCACACTTTTCAAAAGATCACCATGACGACATTTGTATGACAAATAAATTGTCAAATATCGTCCAAATCAAACAGAAAAATTTTCTATCGCACTGGGCAAAACTATTTAAGGTGACGACGTAATCGTCAATTATATTTGTTTCGTCCAGAATCAGTTAAAATGCCGATGAATATGTTTACAGCTGCACTGTGAATTTTTTTTTCGTCGAATTGACGATTCAACCTTGGTTAATTTTTAGTCTGATTAAGTTCGTCAGGTCCATTTGACAATAAAATGGTCAGTTTAAAAAAATCGGTGACGAAAAATGGCTAAAGGGACTTAACAAATAAATCGTCACACCTTTATCTTAAAGCCCAAGCGAAAAAAAAAAGATCTCTCAATAAAAGTCCTCTCTGGAGTGGGGGATTTAAAAAATTGGAGAGAACTAGGCTGATTAGGCCAAAGTTCTACCTTAATGCGTAGGGATGTGCTTGGTCGACCTAACCAAATGCTCGTGACATATCATCAGCGAGAGCTAACTTTTTTGACGATTTTAATTGTCAAATAACAATTTTGTCGTTACTTCTGGATGCTTCCTGTACTAGAGTCTTTGCCATGGTGTCAACGATTAATTCTTCAGTTGACAATTTGTCTTGTCTTAGATTGTCTCGTCAACTAATGATTACTTCATTCCATTGACAAACTTTCTTGTAAGGACGGTCTGACGATTATTTCATCAACAATTTTTTCAATTTACATACAAATTTTGCAGGTGTGCGCTATTCCTACCGGTTCCTTGAATCCGCAGGCGCTGTTCGGCGGAGGCGCCGGACCTGCCGGGGCGCAGGATACGTAGATTCTGCGCACGCCCGGACACGTGCGAAGCTTCTCCAGGACAGCCTTGCCGACGAACCCGGAGGCCCCCGTCAGCAGCAGGACCTTACCGTCGAACCTCGGACAAAAACAGCGCCATCGCGGGGCCGAGCAGAGCCGCCGAGCAGAATGCCTGCCTAGGTACCTATAAAAAATACGTGAAGTGTAAGAGATGACGTGCTCTCGATGCAGAGAAGCAGGAAAAAGGAATGTGAATGCAGCAGTACCACTCCGCCTCCTGCCTACTCGGTACTCGTCAAGTTTTGGGTTTTTTCGTCGAATTGACGATTCAACCTTGGTTAATTTTTAGTCTGATTAAGTTCGTCAGGTCCATTTGACAATAAAATGGTCAGTTTAAAAAAATCGTCAAGTGACGAAAAATGGCTAAAGGGACTTAACAAATAAATCGTCACACCTTTATCTTAAAGCCCAAGCGAAAAAAAAAAGATCTCTCAATAAAAGTCCTCTCTGGAGTGGAGGATTTAAAAAATTGGAGAGAACTAGGCTGATTAGGCCAAAGTTCTACCTTAATGCGTAGGGATCCTTTTTGTTACGCATTAAAAGTTACCAAAGGTAAGAACTAGCACGCTAAAGTTACAGGGTAAATTTTGATTTATTGGTCGACCTAACCAAATGCTCGTGACATATCATCAGCGAGAGCTAACTTTTTTGACGATTTTAATTGTCAAATAACAATTTTGTCGTTACTTCTGGATGCTTCCTGTACTAGAGTCTTTGCCATGGTGTCAACGATTAATTCTTCAGTTGACAATTTGTCTTGTCTTAGATTGTCTCGTCAACTAATGATTACTTCATTCCATTGACAAACTTTCTTGTAAGGACGGTCTGACGATTATTTCATCAACAATTTTTTCAATTTACAAACAAATTTTGCAGGTGTGCGCTATTCCTACCGGTTCCTTGAGCATGTCCCGCAGGCGCTGTTCGGCGGAGGCGCCGGACCTGCCGGGGCGCAGGATCACGTAGATTCTGCGCACGCCCGGACACGTGCGCACCAGCTTCTCCAGGACAGCCTTGCCGACGAACCCGGAGGCCCCCGTCAGCAGCAGGACCTTACCGTCGAATAGCAGAGCCGCCGAGCAGAATGCCTGCCTAGGTACCTATAAAAAATACGTTAAGTGTCAATCCCAGAGATGTCGTGCTCTCAGAGTTTGCAGAGAAGCAGGAAAAAGGAGATGTGAATGCAGCAGTACCTAACTCCGCCTCCTGCCTACTCGGTACTCGTCACGGCTGTCCGTAGTTTGTGGGTCGGCAGGCGGGGGTAGGGAAGGCACCAACACTACACCCGTCGCGTCGCGTCTGGGCAAAGTTTTTCCTACTTTCTTGGCGAGCAGTCTGAACAGCACGAGCGCCTGTCGGGGTCGCGTAGGCAAAGCCCTGCTCGTGTGTTCTTCGGTCTGACCTAACCTCACCATCTCAGTCCCTAACCGTTGCTTTGGTCGCTTCCACTCTCATAAATTAGCATAAATAGAACAAAATACACACACCAAACGATTTTGTACATAATTGTGAACAGATATAAACCATCATAAGCTATGTACAAAATCGTCCATAATTATGCACATAATTGTAAATAATTATGTACAAATAGTACATAATTATGTATGAATAGTATATTAGCATTTAGTGTGAAGAACACTCAATTTTCTTGATCGTCCTATCCGCCAATAGGAAATGCAATAGCTATTGTAATGAAGGCCATTGTCATAGGGAAGAATGCCAACAGTCTGTGCAAAGATCATCTAGAATTTGACTCGAATCCCCCATCTGGTGCCCCGAACCGGAACATGAAAATCCCGAACTGTAGAAGTGTAGTGCAGCCCGTTCTGCGTTCTGACTGGACTCACAGATCAGATTAGGCATTTACGGAGTGGCATTCGGCCATAACAGTTCGAGACTGAAACCAAACTGTGGCTTGCCGTCCTGGAAAATCCTTTGAATTTCTGAAATCTGCAGCTTTGGTCAGGGTCTGGGTGATTTCCCCCTCACCAAAAGCCGCCCAAAGTCAAATACGGCTGCGCTCACCTGCGGCTTCCACTATTCCACTGCAGCACCGACCCTTCGGACTCGGCGCCGGGGCCGCGAGTGCCACACCGCAGCGCCTTCTGGAGTAGCAGCAGCAGCAGCAGCGCCACCGAAGAGCCGCGCGTCGCCCAGCAGAGCAATAAGGAAGGATGCCGCCGCGCGAGTCGAATGCAGCACGCCGTATATGTCGCCGCTCCGTGTCTCTCTCACCCTCACGTGCGCGCCCATAAGTGAGAGTGAGACAGGACGACCGCAGGGGCATCAAGGCGGTCCCGACTGTGTGGGTGTGCAGCACACACCAACACACACACACACACACACACACAAGTACGAACTAAGTAGGGTGCAAGGTTTACGCCAGTACTCGAACCGAAGTCAAGTCCTCAGATATCGAGTCGTAAAAGTTTTAGAAGCTCTATTATGTCACTATTATTGTGCAGTTTTACATTCCAAATGCAGTTTCTGACCGAAGAAATACGCACTCGGTTTAAAATAATCTGTACTTATCGTTTTTTTAAATAAAAAAGGGGCATTGATTCAAAAGATGATGTTTACATGTTCTCATTTTATTACTGAAAGTTTTCGAAATTTTTACATCTGTGATCCATTATTTCACAAGGTGTGACGATGATCACAAAATTCGTGACAATAATCACTAACAGTGACGATCGTCACAATTTTTTTTTTCAAAATGAATCGCCATGTACAGGTTATAGTGATTGTTGTAATTGGGAAACTAAAGACAGTGAGCTGTCATGGACGTGATACAATGCCACGTTCGGAGGTTCAAGCATACTACACCGACCGGAACGATACAAGAATACGCTTCTGAACAGTACGTAAACATCTACGTTACGACGCTTCGAACAAATGCGTACTCTGAGGTAAGGAGAGAATATAATATTAGCACGACAACCAAGTTTGTCAAATAAATGGCAACGGCGGAATCGAGGACGCGACGCGCAGTACAAGTCCCCGAAGCAAATTGGGGCGGGTTCACATTGCACACATTTCCCCCTCCTCCGCGCCCAATCGCCTCCTGCACCGCCCTGAGATAACGAGATATAATACATGTCCGGCTGACAGAGTTGCCCCGTGGATGGCAACGGTCAGGACGGCGAGGACACGCGCGGTAAGGCATCCAAGCAAACTGGCGCGGGCTCACATTGCCCCCCCCCCCCCTCCAACAGACACAAAATAACTAGGTTTTTGATTCTGGCGTCAAATCTTATCAAGGTACGTCTGTAAAAGGCCCCTGTTTAAAGTTGAATGGATTAGGACGACCGGCCCCTTACGGCGCTACTAAACGCTCACCTTCCAGCTGCTATGAGGTTCCACCAAAACAAACAAGCCGTCTTTGGAAAGTGGTCTATGCTGAGCTAACACAGTTAAAAAAAAATACGGAAAATGAGCACGGAGCAGTCCTAAGATATTGTGCCTGGAACTGTCCGTTACGTTTCGGGAGAAACAGTCCGTTACGGGATGGTCTGTCTTCATGAATACGGATCGACGGCTAGGGACCTTACATCATTTTGGCTAACAAATTACATAATAACTTTCGAAAATATGCGTCAAGAAGTACGGAACATTCCGTGGCAGAGCTCTCCGTATCTGTCAAATACGGATATTACCGTCACGGAGCGGTCCGTAGGCTGAAAATACGGACTGTTCCGTACTCGGGGTACGGAATTTTTAACAGTGGAAGGCCCTGAAGCCAAAATGCGTGCAGAGCGATTCGCATGTGAGGCTATTCTTCAGAATATTATTTGAGGTTGCGGTGTTGAGGTATAAAGGTAAACAAAGAATTGGAAGATACATTCATCATTTTCCTGCACCACCAACCCACCACAAGCTATGTCCGGGCCGTGATAAAACGCCCTCATGTTATTCATTGGGTACTTGCGCAAGGAATAAAAAGCTTAAGAAGCATTCGATCCAATATTTTCATGTACCATTTATTCTTATACCACAAACCATGTAGCAATAGATTCAAACAAACTTGCAAGCGTTAAACCGATACAAAATTATGTAGTAAATATATCATATTGCTTGACGGTAATATAGACAAACCAAAAGAACAGCTTGTTTAAAGAAACAGGATGTGCAAACTGACAACAGCATTACTTAATCTCTTTTCTCTCAAGACGAAAAAAAGCATTTATATATAGTTCGCAGCACTGAGACGCCGGTGCGAGGGCCAGCGTGGGTGACTAGGGTTCAGGCTGTGAAGGTAGCAGTATTCGAAACTGCGGCCTTGGCGGTGGTCTGGTGTTCCTAGCTCCAGAGGGCGTACAAAGACGCCTACATAAAGCGAAGACATTATAAGTTTCGAGAGACGGCCGGTGATCGTAAACCTTTATATCATAGATTTTAAGCACATTGAATAAGGCATGCGTTTGCATTAACAACGCCATTGCAAGCGCATGTATTAACGAACTGTAAACATACACGCCACATTTATGACATTATTTTGAATGAAGGATAAGCATACGTTGCAGCAGAACGAGACATTCAAACGAAACATTAAATTTGCTCTTGAACAACACCCTGCATCTCCCCAAAATAACAAAATCATTCAAAACAAAAGAACCATTTTCACATATCGCACAAACAAAAGAAGAAAAAGGTAGAAAAGGACAAAATTAAGGAAGCAGGATAAAATGATATCCTGAACAGAGCCGGTCTCCGCCGCGCGCGCGTTGTGCTTTGACCGCTGTTATTCGTGTTTCGCCAAAGCAGCCATGCGCGTCGGCAGGTGCGACGTGAGTTGAACTGATCGCTCCTGATAGAAAGCGGTAGGAGCCTCGCGTGCGCGGACTCCCTCAGAGCCGATCTGTCCACATTTGGACGTCGACATCAACATCAAACTCGGTGGAGCACGAGGGAGGAGGTGGGGCGTAAGGTCGATGGTAACATTGCACATGATAGTCAAGGGCCCTCTTCTCCAGAAACCTGGCCGAGCACAGACGGCACGGCCAGGCACGGCAGGATCTATGATACCGAAGGTGCCTAGTGAGGTCGCCAAATACAGGCCCCAAGCAGAGCGGGCAGAGGTCGAATACATGGTGCACCATCTGCAGGTGCTGCCCGAACGCTGCCCACGAGGACTGTGCAACGCCGCACCGGCAGTAGCCGACGGCAGAGTCGTGCTGCCTCGCGCCGGAGGACGGCCGGGGGCTGGCCGAGGGGCTGGCCGAGGGGCCGGCCGAGGGGCCGGCGTCCGGTGAGGCGGCAGCGGTCCTGCCGGGCGGCAGGGCGGGGGCCACGGCGTTCGCCGCGGGCGCAGCCGTCGACACGACGGCAGCGCGGCCTGGCGACATACGAGACGCGTTGGCTGGCGGACCAAGAAGCGATCACTCACAAACAACTTCCATAGAGTCAGTGCAGGCAAAAAAAATAAAAAAAATCACATTTTGCAACTCTGCTTATCAACGTTTTTGACAATGTCATTGCGTCGAAATATGGGTTCCGATCATATGGGGTCGGAGTTTGACGTATAATGACACTAAATCAGTAGCTTTCAACATGCATTACTTGGAACCGACCGAGGGAGAAACAATTTCTTAAGACTTGACAATGTAGGTAAGAAAAATCCGCGCCCCCGCCAGCCGCATTATTGAAGGCAATAAAATCACACTCGTGCAGCGAAGAAAATCACACCGTTTTTCTACGCCGCTGAATACTGCTAGCCACCGAAAACCATCGTGAATTGGTTTAGCTAGGAGATAAAAACATTTTGATACTAGAAAGATTTGCCCACTTTTCTCGGTTACATAGGAAATAACGTTTTTTTTACCCACTCCTCGAGTGTGATCTTTTAACCTGCACTGACCCTGCGCCGGGCTAACGGTAGCGAAACCGCACTGAACGATCAGTGACCAACCTCCGCCAGCTGATGTGGATGCAGAGCCACGCACTTGGCCAGCGCTCCCCACTCCAGCGGCTTCTACTCCAGCAGCGCGTCGCACCTCGCCGGCGTTATCCACTTCTGCGCCTTCGACCCGAGCAGCGTCGGGCACCTTGCCAGTGTCCTGCACTTGAGCACCGGTGCCTTGCTCGTGAACATCGGCGTCCTGCACTTGACCAGCGTCGTGTTCATTTGCAGCGTCGGGCACCTTGCCAGCGTCCTGCACTTGAGTGCCAGTGCCTTGCACTTCAGCAGCGCCTTGCTCGTGAACATCGGCATCTTGCAATTGACCAGCGTCTTCCACTATAGCGGCACCGTGACCACCTTCGCAGACGCCCCCGTGGACGCTTGTCGGGGGAGGCCGCGCCACCACTGCAGCTTTTGGTGGCACACGCTTATCAGGTACGACCTTAGCGTCGGTTGCAGGGTTCGTATCAGATATGTCATTCAAATCTGAAACATGAGAAGAGATGCATCAGCTGGACGAAGCGCAACCGCAGGACGGATCGCCGCAACATTTGGGGAGGACAAGGACAAGGGTATGTTCGCTCGCGTATAGTACACTGTACAGGTACTGGCGTATTGTCACGTAACTTTTACAGGCGCGCCGCAAAACCAACACCAGCGCTACTCCAATCGGCATTAAAAACCAATGTGAAACAATACAAAACCGACACCAGCAATCTTTGCATCCCCATGCAGTACGTTTCGCACGCGGCGCCAAAACGCCCGGAACAAATGTCGGAAACAAATAGAAAATAGAAACGGCCTCTTCTACCGTCCAGATCGTGAGGGGGCTCCCGGGAGGCTAGCGATCAGCGAATCTGAAACATAAGACAATTGTATTATCCAGGGTCAACCTGCCACAAGACACCCTCCCTCGCACAGGGGCATACGTTGTAAGTGAAAGGGTAAATCCTCCAAGAAATCGCAAATTCCATTACCAAACCTCCCCCCCCCCCCTTTTCCTTGCCTGATCTCAGTGGGGTGCAGCCAGCTCCTGTGCACCCCACTTCCGACGTCCCTGCTCCCATGTCAAACCGTACCGCCAAAGTGAAACCTTGAAGTTGAGCGGGAGCTCTCCAGTAGTGAATT